>JAYJLV010032861.1:0-20118 GCA_036873485.1 Torymus texanus | reverse complement strand
CGAGGCCGCGTCTTTCTGATATGTCTTTTTTGTAGCTTGTGCAGACTATGTGTGTGCGTGGGTTGGTGCCGTGTGGCTGAGGGTATGGACGTTTGACTGGATGTGTTTAAGTTTTGTTTAAGGTTATTTTTGGATTTGACTTGGGTGGGATAGCTGGAAGTGCGCGTAAATTGTTAGTAGCTGTATCTGTTATTTGTATGAAGAAGAAAGTGGATAAATGATTTGTCGAGCTAATTTTCCGTGTCTTGATGGGAACGCGAAATTAAAGGTTTATTTGCATATTCTATGTTACTGAAAAAGTTAATAAAAATATATAAAAAGGAAAAATATATTTCACTTTTGTTTATAATAACAAAAAAAATCATATATAAATGTATGACCTTTGATACATATTAATGATATTAAACAAAAAATATGATAAATGGTCGTATTACCAAAGAGGAGTTTAATCACATTATGTTTTGAAGAAATATGTGTTATTCAGACAAGCCAGACAAGTTGTCTGTTTTTTCCCAGCACACGCATAGTTTAATTTTTTTTCAAATAAACATTACAAATAAAGTTGATATTTTTGTTTAACGAATTAATTATGTGAAACTTGAGTAACTAATTTAACAATAAATAATAGATTCACTTTCTTACTTTGGCTAAATCGTAAGAAAATCTTCGAAAACCATTTTCCATATATATATTTTAACAATCCACCTGTGCAGTTCAAAATTTCACGCTATAGTTTATACACAAAAACAGCTAATAATCGTTTTGTCCGAACCACCCCTAATTAAAAAATCAACTACAAGAGTTAGGCAAGAAACAACATAACACAGACGACAACAGTAGTATCACAGTTCCCATAATCATATTTCATTGCAAACCGAATCACGTCAATGCCGCTGCCTAGACACCACGTTGGAGCACTTCGGAAATTAGCATCGCGCACTGTCTCCGCCATAAATCCTCCCCTGCGATCATATAAATCCGTTGAAAAGAAACTTCCCCTCTCGCTGGCTAATTATTTGTTTCTCTTTTCCTCGCCTCCCCGATAATCTCCTCCCTTCTCTCTCTCTCTCTCTCTCTCTCTCTCTCTTTCTCTCCCCTTTTGTTTCGATTCCACGCTACTGCTACTACTGTGCTTTGTCGCCTTATTAGATTACAGTTACACTCGCAGAGGCGAGAAAGAGAGAGAAAGGCGTCGCATGAAATATACGAGAACGCGCGCCGGAGAATCCGGGAAAATATTTCTCGAGATTAACGCTTCCTCCCACTCCGGCGAGTACGCGTATACGTATGTGTGTGTATGTGTGTTGGTATAATCCTGTGTACACGGCTGCGAGCGCGATAAGAAAAGACTCGCGCTCGCTCACTCGCTCGTTATTATTCATCTGGGAAAGTAGGAAAGTTACGTAATTTAGCGCCGAGGAATTTTGCTCGCTCGAGTTTATATATATATGTATATATACATATATACACACACACACACGCACACAGTGTAGCAGCAGCAACGGCAGCACCGCTTTGCTCGAGTCTTTTTGTCTTTGAGCGGGTGTTTTTTGCCCCGGCGCTCTTCATTGACTCGAGTGTCGTCGTGAGAATCACCGGAGATTAGCGCGCGCGTGTGTGTGTGTGTGTGTGTAGGTGTATGTAGGTGTATACGTTGTGCGGGATGCGAAGAATTTTTCTTTTCGAGCTTAATTAAGGAAATGGGTGACGATTAACAAGGACGAAGAGAAGAGAAGAGAAGAGTTTGAGTCGACGATTTTTCTTAATAAGTAACGTATTTATGTATACAGAATAATGGGTCTTAGGAGAACTTACTGTTTGATTGAGAAAATATTATAACGCATTTCATGGTTATTTTTCTTCAATGCATACCGAATAAAAATGTAACCTATTCATATATTAATATAATTTTCGAGGTTTTTATATTTGTTTATCCTACTCTAAGGGCATTTCGATTTTTTCTTTCCATATTTTTATCGTACGATTACACAACAGTAATCTAAACTCATAAATAATTCTTTCAATTCTTTTTCACCACAAACACGTAAAAATAACCTGCAAGAACCTTCGTTCTCGCGCAATTAAACACTCGTAAACGCTCTGCAACGACTCCGAGACTCAGCTCGTGAGTCGCTCCGCCAAATATTTATCAACCTCATTCCTCTCTCACTGATCTCACTACATCCTCTATCCCAAGGTTCTTCTACACACTTACACTCGTGCACGTTCCGAATACTAAAACATCCCTGTACCCACGCGTCCGCGCTCTTTGTCGCAATCTGGAAAAAATTGGGATACCGTGAAAATCCTCTTTAGTTCTCTATCTCTATCTCTCTCTCTCTCTCTCTCTCTTTCTCTGCGCTATTTCGGCGAGGCTATATGCACTGAAGCAGTTTGCGCGTACAATGTTTTCTAAAGACAAAGGAGCCACGCGCAAACTCTCTCTTTCTCTCTCTCTCTCTCACTTGCGCGTGTGCTGTTTAGTTTAAGAGCACTATTTTAGAGAACGAGGTTAGATAGATACCGTGCCGCGTGCGGATGTGCGGAGAGTAGCGAGCGCGAACGTATATATATATATATCTATATATGTATATATACGAACGAGAGTACGCAGATTCCGAAACTGATGCGCGCGCGCGCGTTGGTGTACGGCAAATTGTACGTGTAACTTCGCCGCCGACGTTGTATTGTAATGGAAACTAGAATAATTCCGGAAGAGAGAGAGAGAGAGAGAGAGAGAGAGAGTTGAGTGTAGGAGTGTGCTCGGCTACGCTTGGTGCTATACGGCGCGCAAGGCTAAATATAAAATCGCTTATGAAAGCGCGCGTAATGTGTATATAGTGCCGAGGTAGGGCACTACACGCCACTTGTATCAGTTATCGGGCCTTAAAGTGGAAAGGTGGTCTGACTTCTCAAGAGAGTTGGTGTGGGTTTAATTGTGGCGGGTATAAAACGCAAACAAACTCGATAGTTTCGGCTGTGGTGTATTTATAGTTTACATTGCGGCTGCGTAGTCTTCGATGATCTTATATACGGGTAATAAAATTGGCTATTAAAAATATATCATCCGGCCATTTCTACTTTTTTTTTTTATTGTTACCTTCGAGCTTTTACAATACACCGATTCATTAACCACCCAATCCTAATCATACCCATAGTCTACACCGAACTCAACCCTGGTACCAAACTATCTCCGCCCTCTTCTCTTTTCATCCTCCTCTATTCCTACACACATACACATATACACATACTGCCATCCGGTAAATAAATTTCTCCTCCACCTCCTTCCCTTCCTCCTCGTCGTCGTCGTCGTCGCACGCTCTGACGCGCTAATACTCGGGGATTTCGCCTCTGCACAGCGGGGGATCTCGAGACTCCACTGCGAGCGCAAGGAGGTCGACGGGTAAAGGAAGGGAGACGAGGGTGGAAAAATGAAGGAGGCGCGCTCACGTATCCATGCCAAGGCTTGCATTAGCACGCTATCCGCGGATTATCCGGCTCTCCCTACATCAAAAGGAGCGTGGGTATGGAAGGATAGAGGGTGGGGCGAAGGATCGGGGTAAGGGGGACGCGTGCGGCTCGACCGGTGAAATTTAAGAATATATATATAGGGTATATGTGTGTGTGGGTACGTGGGCGGAGGTGAAAATTCGTTAAACGATTTTGAGGTGAGTGTACCGGATAGACTCCTTTTTCAGGTTCAGGGCTGGAGTAGGTTACCTTCGTAGGGGGTAATTTTGAAATTTTATTTATGGTCTTGAAGTTCAAGTATTAATTCGAAAGTCAGTTAGATTGATGAACTAGTCAGAAGTATACTTTTTAAATAAGAGACTATAATAAAAAAATTTCACATACCATCAACCATCCTGTCCCACTCGAGTACCAATCAATCGCAACCAATAGACCTCGAGAACCTCGGCTAATAAGTTTATCCTCCAATTACAACCCTATACTCCCTCCTTGTCTCTCGCTTTTCTCTCTCTTTCTCGCTCTCTCTCTCTATACTACACGTGTAACGCGAGAATCGGAAAAGCAGCAGCAGCAATGGTAGCGGCACGCTCGCGCGCCTGATTATATGCTCCCCGCGACTCTTATTCGCGTGCCGCACGATCGCTTCGCAGGCGCCGTAAACACATTTCATTGCGCGGAGTTCTGCCGTTGGCGGTGGTTGTGGTTATTGTACACCGCGTGGTAGAAGAGGAAGAGAAGGAGGTGCTGGGACTTGAGCTTGTCGACGATTGTCGCGAGCAAAGTGTCTACCTCTCTCTCTCTCTCTCTCTGTTTTTGAGGATGGGAGGGAATGAATGAAGTGACGCGTAGGCGTCTGAAAAGATTTTTGAAGGTGCGCGGAATAGTGACGTGTTTTTGAAAGTTATTTTTTGTGGGTATAAATAAAAGGGAATATGTTGCTGTAGCTGTTGTGATTATCATCGAAGGCTTCATACATTTTGAAAATAGATTTTTATTCAAAGTCTACTTTGTATTTAAAATGATGAAATATTTTTTATTATTCATTGAAGTAGCTTAACATTTTAAAAAAAATTGAGATTATGCGATAAATTTTCAACGCATTTTACTACATCAACATGCATACAGTGACACATAATTTTCAATTTATACGGTTGCATAAACGAATCACGCGCGCAGTATAGATCGAAGCAAGCTGATTTGAAAACTGGTGGAAAAAACTGTTGTCAGTGTCAGCGTATGGTATTACGGTCACTCTAAACGTTCGTTAACGTGAGTTTGAACGCATTTGACACGTGTATCGCAACCGGTCGACGTTATTATACACTGTCGTGCGCGCGCCGTCGCGAGAAAATACAACTGATGCCGAATTAAGATTACGCGCAATCGTGTGTGTAGGCGCACGAACGAGGAAAAGTAAATTTAAAATCTTTCGTGGCAGTTTAACTTCTTTTTTTTCTTAAATAAATTGTTGAGATATTGTGAGTGTAGCTGGGAACAACGGTTGGTTAAGTTTAATAACCATGTTAGAGAGAATGAAATGTGTGATTATATGATTGAATGCGATAGTGTTGGTTTATGAATGGAGTGGTAAATAAACAATTCGATTAGATTATAGAAATAGAGCAATGAGAAAATATTCACGCAATAGTATGATATTCTTTATTGACTAAATTTTGCTTTATTTATATACAGATATAAAATATTTTAGTGTAATACATGTCTAAAGAAAAACAAATAGCACGACATTACATCTCAATCATACAGTCGCTCGCAACCATACATACCTCAGTCTCATTAATCCCATAAACCATCAGCGAAAGATTAGGAAATCGTCCCCGCGAGCAAGCGAGCGAGCGCATCGTATATATTCCTGCACATTTTTATCAAGCACCACTGATCTCTTCCCACGTATGCCCACACACACACATATACCCACATGCGATCTTTCTAACCTCTTCGTATATACCCGTACCGTGTTATTACGTACACATACAGCTATATATATACATGTACAGGTGTACGCGAGCGATAAGGCGAATCGCATCGCCGCCGCGTTATGGATCGCTATAATTTTCTGGTAGTTGCGGCCGATCTCGCGTGTATATATATATACGCTCGCGTATACGTCGGGTAATCGCTGTCCTAATTACGGTTTTGCTTTTTGTGAGAGAGAGAGAGAGAGAGAGAGAGAGCAAGAGTGAGAGGCGGAGGTGATTAAGCGTCGCCGCGCGCATGATTGATAGAGAGCAGTAGTAGTACCGTGTGTATATAATGCACGTGTACTCGCGGTGTGTAATGTGAAAGGAGAGATGTGGTACTGAATGAGATGGTAATATCCGGTAAAAAAATGTTTATGTTTGCATGAGCTTTTGATTAAAACAATAATTATCAAGGAATTTAACAGAATTTTAAGAAATTTTCTGAGCGGCGTGTAAATTAATGAACGATTGATATATTTATTCGTATATTACAGAATTATTGGTCTGGAAATTTACACTGCAAAATTTCACTTACACCGTACGTAATATATATAATTCGCAAACATTTTTCAACCGCATTATTTCACATTGAAAACACGCGGCAACCGCATTACTCGCAGACCAAGACCCCTCGCCTTAACCCTACACTACTACTCTGCCTCTTTCTCTTTCTCTCTCTCTCTCTCTCTCTCTCTTTCTCTCCGGTGTTCTCCACGCACGAGCGATCATCGAAATCGCAACTCACTCTTCCTCTCCCCTTTCGTCCCTTCAAAAACGCGCTGTAATCGAGCCACCCTGCACACGCATAACTTCACTCTCCCCCTTTCTCTCACACATACACCTACACAGATACACCAACATGATATTTTTCCCCGAAACGAACTGTGCGCACCGCCGCGGAATTTAAACGGCGCGCGCATCAGCCGCGAACAATGCAGCCGTCCGTCTCTCGTTTAAATCGTCGCGGCTGTGCGCTCACGCACGCCAAATGAATTCCGAATTAATGCACATTTCGTACGAGCGAGCAGCAGCAGCAGCAACAGCAGCAGCGCAATGGCCGCAGGGAATAACGGGGATTCCCCGTGCGCATCAGGGGATTTTTAGCAGCGCGTGTGGAATGGACGTTGGTTAAAGTTTTCTCGTGCGCAAGCGACCGTCCGTGAGTTTTGTATGGCGGGGGATTATGTAGGAGTGGTGGTGATGGCCGATGGGCGCGTGACCGGTGGTTTTGGATTTTGAGCAAGCGAATGGTTATTGGAGAGGGAGGATATTTTTCGGAAATGCGCAAAATTCGGAGTTTTCTCCGTATAAAGGTGAACGAATTGGTTATGGTGATTGATATATTATGTGAAGAAATCGGATCTTCCAAATTGTTGGTTATCTTTTGTAGTAATATTTATAGAAAGATGCAAAATTGTAGAGTAGCAATTAAAAATGTTACGACAAATCAAATGATGTTTTTAAGAACGGGTTAGTGTATAGTTGACTAAACAAACAATTCCTCAAAACCATACAACCATAATGGAAGTATTTCTCGAGCAAGTACATAAATATATAGTATTCTCCACCGCGCAAGAGTCATATCCCACCGACACATTCCAATACTAAAGTAACAACTCAAAAATTTTTCCTCTCCATGCTTTTCTCTCCCTCCCGCCACCCTCTCTTTCTCCCTTCTCGCGTCAACTCTAGCGGCCAAAGAAAAGCTGGAGGTAAAATAAACTCTCCGCTCTCTCTCTATCTGCCCCCTTGCTCGGGGCGCGAAACAGAGTCAGAGCCGCGTGCCAAGAACATTATTCGGTTTAATTTCACTAAGAGAGGCTTTCATTGCGATTAAAATTCGCGCGCCCGCGTGCGCTAGGAGGAAAGAGCGCGCGAAAACAAACACTCGCACTTGCGTAAGCGCGAAGCGTATATGTCTATATATATACGCACGCCAGCTGGTCAAGCTGAAAGCTCATGCCGAGTGATGTATACGGGGTGGCTGTGAATGGATTTTCACGCCACTTGCGTTCAAGCAAGATTTTCAGATTTCTCATAACTTTTTCTCTTAGAAATAAAGCTTTCCTTCTCTCCTATAATTTCTACTAAATTTTTAACGTAACATTTAAAAAAATAACATACGCATATATACACATAACCATGCGTTTGCACTTGAAAGCTACCTATAAGACACTCGAGCGAGGTCGAGAACCCGACGCACCTCTAATTTCATTAACCGAAATGCACACAATGTCACTCCTCCGTTCCTACATACATACATATACACATACAGTACCGTTCCGCAAGTATCCTCGCGCGTTTGCCCGTTCGCGTCGCGCACGCGAGGCCGCAAAGTTTCGGTTCGCGTGTCGCCTCTCTCAGCCGCTGCTGCATTTCGCGACCGTCAGCCACGCCTACGCTTGGCATGTGTATATGCACGCGCGCGCTCGCTCGCGACAGCTTTCCCTCCTCCGCATATACCTGTGCATTCTCCGTTCTGTTTCTCTCTGTGTGTATGTGTGTGTATGTATATAGAGTAGTACACGCGATACAAGGGTGGATGTGTCTTGCCCTTTTTGGTCGCTGTAGTGTAGTGATGATTTATAAATTGACAATTCGATTCGGTTTGTGAAATATGTGTTAAAAGGAAAATGCTCGTAACGTCCTTATTTAATTTGAAATATGCATCCTATATTATCTTTCCTGTTGTTTAAAGTGTATAAAAATAAAATATTTAGAAAAAAAAATTGGTCAAGCTCGGTGAATAGATTACGTAGATCTTGGAACTTGCTTAATTTGATCTTAGCCGAATATGATGGTATTTTTTATCTTGAGGTATTTGTAAAGGTTAAAAATCTGTTTACTTCTAAAATAAGATAAAAACTAAAACTTAATCAATGAAAAAGTTATTAAAATGATTAATTTAAATTTCAAGTAGTACAACTCAATTTTGAACAGACGTTGATTATTATTAATTACCGTTATTACAAGTTTCCCATTCCATAATCTAATAATTTTGTCTTTCAAATTTTGTAGTTAACTTTTATTGTCCCACATACGCTACACCATCGTAAATATCGTAATTTACGTAGTCCATTTCGATCATAACCACATAACCCGGTAGCAACAGCAGCAGCAGTACCACTGCCAAGTCTCCACACCACCCTAGCGTCCATCGTTCATCGATATTCAGAAATTATCCAAGACGCAACTCGCGCCAAGATATCTTGAACTACTCTCACT
This sequence comes from Torymus texanus, assembly GCA_036873485.1. Taxonomy (NCBI): domain Eukaryota; kingdom Metazoa; phylum Arthropoda; class Insecta; order Hymenoptera; family Torymidae; genus Torymus; species Torymus texanus. The sequence goes on along the minus strand of JAYJLV010032861.1, from coordinate 11,443 downwards.
CTTCTCTGTGCAAAGCATACGCTTCTCTCCCGATTCCGGAGGGCTCGCAGTACGCCTACACCAGCGTTTGGCAAGCACGAGGTCGCACGATAAAATCTCCATAATGGCCGGCGCGACTCGTCGCGGAATTACAACGAGCGTGGGAGCGGGCCATTACGTAATTATGCCGCACGGGACGTAGTAGTCTCCGTAAGGGCCAAATAGCCGCGAAAACAAGGCTGCGGGAGGTGTCGCACACTGTGTTCTTCGTTGCGGAAGTGACACGCTGTTGTTGTTGTAATAATTCATCATAAGGTTCGTGTGTATTATTGTGTATAATCATAACAAAAAAATAATAACGAAATTGTCTCGCAAAGTAACCCGAACTCACACGCGTGGAAGGTGCTTTTTGTATCCCTTGAAAAAAGGGATAAAGCTTCTCCTTTGTCACCAGGTCGAAGAATAGAGCTCGGGACGGCAACCGTTGCGCGCGTGCAGTACTCGCGCGTCGTGTGCGTTATCAAACTTTTTCAATTTCATTTCTTTACACACTGCATTTCAATTTTGCCTTCGCTGCTTTAATCCTTTATTCATTTATCAAATCTCTGCTCGCACACGTGCACATTCGCGCGTGGTACCCGGCAAAGAGGAATTTCTCTGTCTGAATAACCTTGCTCAAAGCTCCATATCCTGTATTCCCGAATTATCGGCGCATCGCAATTCCGCGCTCGCTTGCCCCCCCACCCCTTCTCTACCGTCAATTAATCAAAAAATGCTGCGCGCTGCAGTATCTCTCTCTCCTTTTCGCTCCGCGTGCGCGCGCGAATTCAATACCGTGAAAAATTCGGCCTGTATATGTGTGTATATATATATGTGTAACCCTATCTCGCTCTCTTTCTCTTTCACAATGCTTATACATACGCGATTCATTTCGAAATGAATTCGTTATATTTTTGTGCAGGCGGGAGAGGAGAGAAAGAGAAAAAAACGCGTTTGCGTTTTCGCGCTTTCGTCGTTCTTTGACTCGTTATTCGATCGTTCTCATGATTATTATATTTAAATTACTCGCCGTTGTAATCTGCATCAGCCGAAAACCTCGTCGTTCCGCATATCAATCTTGATTCGACATGAGACCATAGTACAACCACCGTTGTACCTTCCTTTCCGTACAATCCAAAGATCATCCGGACAAGACAAGTTCCTCCCGAAATCGCCGAACAACTTCTACTTCCCTCTTCCTCGGTGACGTCGAAATCTTAACCGCAAGCGTACCCTGATAGTTCAGGGAGAGAGTGCGATTATTGGTCTGGCTAATGTCCTCTTCGACTGCCTACACACGCTGTGCCAGCTCAAAGCGTAATCGAGGGAGGGGAAGAGATGGAGAGAAATGGAAGGATAAATGGAACGTCGAGAGACGGATGTTCCATTATGACCCCAGCGTGATATCTTTTGGGCATGAATTTTACTCACTCGTATAGTTTATGAAGCTGTTAGTGAGAAAAAATGCTCCCGACTGATTAATGTCCACTGTTTGAGTACCAGGAGCTTTGACAATTTATTTGGCATTAGATTTGTTATTTATTACTCTCGTTACACATTGTACTTACGTTTAATCAGTATTAGATTTTACTTATCTCTTTACTACATCTCTTCGGTTATAACACTCCAAATGCTGTTTCATTAAATATCTTGCATCAATTTTCGACATTACCTAACAATAAGAAAATGATTCCATACATTTAGCAATTACATCCATCCAAAGCATAACGAAACAGCAGGAAAATCATCATCTCCAGCTTTCCTAACTCCAAACCTTTCACCGGCCACTCGATACAGCCGCGACACCGGCTCACCCGCGAAATTCCCAAGATCAGATCCGCTATTATCTCCCTCTCTCTCTCTCTCTCTGCCTCTCCCTCCGCATCCCTCTGCACTTCCGAAAGAGCACTTGTCATCGTCTCACGCCTCCTCCTACCCCTTCGGGGCAATCCGATTCACTCGACCCAAAATCTCCTTTACGCCAGACTTGCCACCTCTCTCTCACTATCCTGTATATACGTATACACGTATATATACACGTACTGGACGTAGTCGGACGGTAGAATCGATAAAATAGCCCGAGGTGTATAGGTATATACAGTGACGAGAGTGAGAGAGAGGGAAAGAGAATAATCGGTGATGGTCTTTCACGAAAGTCGAGCTTCCGCGTGTATGTGTATAATATGTATTGTCACTCTTGTCTCCTCGTAGAGTGAAATTAATCATGGATTAGTGATTCTAATATGAAGCGATGAAAGAAACTTTCTAGCCGTTATCTCTTCTCTTTACTACTCTCGCATAGGCGCGTGTATGTATACGCGTGTATACGTATATACGCGAAGGGAGCGAGGCTGTTTTAGAGGCTACCGTATAGCGTAAAACACAGCAGTTCTCCTTTGCATGCAAAGTGTATCTGTGTTTATGCGCGATAGCCGGATCAGGTCAGGATCCGTATAGTATAAGGATATATCTGTCGGATAAAACGCGAACTGCTGCAGAGCCGAGCGGCTGTTCGTTACTTAAGGCCGAGCGCACGCCTACCTGCCTGCATGCCTACTTTAAAAATAGGATAATCGCGCGTGTATATACGTGTGCAAGTGTATGGGTACGTCGATTATATGAAGTAGATCGAATGGGTCTATAGGGAGATTGTGGAAAATTAAAGTAATGGGAGGATAGAAGTTTCTTAAATGATAAACTTTATGTACACCTATATATCGAATGTAAATTATTGATTGTAGTGTAATTGTATTGTAAGCTGATATTCTTAATATTTTCACTTTAGAAACATATGGTAATCGTTCTCATAGCCATTTTTCTTAATTATAACTGCGTCGTAACATTCACAGGTGCAGAACACCCACCCACACACACACACACACACGTGCTCAATAATAGGTCTTAAAACTTACTGTTGCGAGATGGCAAGTTGAATAGCTCGAACTATGAGATGAGAATTTCAGAATGAACTGCCATTCAGTTCCTCAGAAATGCAGAGGTATGGGAGGAGAGAGAGAGAGAGAGAGAGAGAGATATAATTTGTCGTAATGAGATGTGAGTCGAATCGTAATGAGAATTAGAGGACGAGGATGTTAAAGTTCCGCTAACTTCAATGGGGCCAGGCGATTTCCACGATGTGACGTTTGAACTCTGATTAAAGCAATATATTTTCCCTTTGACGATGTTTATTATAGTTTGAATCGCAACGAAAATAAAAAAAATCGTGGATTTCGCAGAATTGATGAACGTTGTTCATGTCTTTTTTTTCATTGAAATTTATTAATTCTAAAGCTGTTGACAGCTCGACACTTTATATACGGAAATATATATTTTAAAACAAGCAACTTCTTTTACCACTCGAATAATACATCACACGCGACCTACCCCACACTCTCGCACAACAGCCACTTTAAAATGCAGCCCGCCAACATTTCATCCCCCCGCTAACCCATCACAACCAAACAAAAGCTCTCTCTCTCTCTCTCTCTCTTTCTCTTTCTCTTTCTCTCTCGGCCAAACAAATTCGTTAAAACTCTCCTGCCGGAGAAAAGCCTCCTCCTGCTCCACCTCCTCTTCCTCCTCCTCCTCCCACAAGCAGAAAACAAAAAAGCATCGGGGCGGCCGAAAACTCCAGCCTGTGCTCTCTCTCTCTCTCTTTCTCCCACCCCCTCTAAACTCAACCACCTCCTCCCTAAGCCCAACCCGGCGGCGGCGGAAGAGTTTTCGGGTAGGAGAGAGAGAGAGGAGGCAGGTTCTTGGCATCGCGCCTGCAAGGGTAAGGGCAGGGCTGCCATCCATTACCCCTCGGCGAGGTGTCACGCGCCGAGAGATATATATCGGCCCGCTAGCTCTCTCTCTCTCTCGCGCGCGCGCATCCTCGAATTGAATCGAGGAGGCTGCTGCTACTGCTACTGCTATACAGTGTGCCGGTAAAAACACCAATGAGCAAAATAGAACGGCACGGTGATCGATCGGCCAAGCGACGAATGAGTTATGCTGTGACAGAGGGGTGTTGTAGCACTGCTAAGAGTGGGGCTGCTGTTGTGTCGTGTGCGTGGTATCGATGGGACGATGGATTCGTTTTTTTTTCGAGAGAGGGAGAGGCTTGCCGATCGTGGCTGCGATGGCGGTTTATTAGGCGGAAATTTTACCGAATACTTGCTGTGTGAGGTTTTTATTTAATATGTAACAATTTTAAGGATCGATATATTCAATGTTAAACATTCTTTACCAGAAGAATTTTACCCCTCGACCCAGCTGATATCTCGAGCACTTTCACTTCGCAACAACGGCAACTTTTTTTTCTTTCTCTCTGGGCGCAAAAAATGCCTAAACTTCAAAACTCGACGCTCAAAGGCAAACTTCGCGGCTCAACTCCCTCGGCTCTTTAATTCTCTCGCGTTCTCGCGCGCGCGCTATAAAAATCGATGCTCCCTACTCTCTCTCTCTCCTTCTCTCGCCTTTTTCCGATCTAATAAACTGCTGTCTATACACGTCGAGTTAACTGCAGAACGTCGGCTCGCGATACACACACACACATATATATACATATATATATATACATATATATATATACACGTGGCGCTCGCAGGATTTCCCAGAACTCGGGAAACCCCAAGAATTTCATTATGCGTGTGCGCGCGCGCCTGGCCTCGTTCACGCTCTCGCGAGCTTTTGTCTTCACGATTTTCGTTCCGCCGTGGCGGCTCTCTCTCTCTTTTTGTACGCGGTCTTTCGGTATTCCTGGATTGGATAAACGTGGATGGGCGCGTTATCGAGAGAGAAAGAGAGAAAGAGAGAACGGAATATTTTGAATATTGTTTGCGGGAAATTTCGAAAATGAGGTTCTGCCGAGGTACGTGGCCTATATACATTGTGTAAACTTTAACGTCTGGTCTATCGATTTTTTTCTGTAAAAGTAGGCGCGAGGCTCGGTTAGCTGACGATGCGGTTTTTTTCGAACGTTGCTTTCTGGGTTGATGAAAAAATTTATGTTAACAGGTTGAGCTTCATGTAAGATATACATGACACCTAGTTTCCTTAAAACGTTCCATCTAGTAAAAATAAAAATAAATAGAAAATGGGTATGTTTTATATTCAACTACAACGATTCTCTTCCAAAATTACTACAAACCTACCGAATGCAATACCACGATATAACTTACACCCGATACCGCAGCGGCATAACTCGCCAGAGAATCAATCTCGCATTCTCGTTGCTTCGTCGTCGACGCTGCTGCTGCTGCTGCGATACACAAGTTTTGCCAGGCTATGCGGCAAGATGATGCGCGCGGTCCCACCGAATTTCCGGCTGCGGCGGTGCAAGACACAAGAGAGGGAGAGAGAGAGTGAAAGCAATAATTGTTCGCAGACCTCTGACGCAGCCCCAGCGGAGGATGGAATTCTCTCCGCGCTAATTTCCGAAGATTCTTGCCGACGGTGAAAAGTGCAGTTGGTATGGCCGCTTGGGGGTTCCGAGGTATTGCCGAGGGGGAAGACTTGGGGCCTTTTGTTGATTGATTGGAACTGGATGGTTTAATCAACCGCGGAAACATCGAGATTTTTCGTTCTGCAGTTGATTGGTGGTTAAAATAGAAAGTAATTTGAAATATAAATTAATAATAAGATGATTTTTTGATAACTTTTGAGAATCGTTGATACAGACAAAGATTGCCAGACTTGAGATCTTAGTGAAGTTTTTATACTTTACCGACTTTTTGCAAATTCATTTTATAGTATAAATTTGAATGTTTTTTCGAACCTGAAAAAACAAATTTTGACGATTCCATGATGTCATCAACGACTTTCCAAACATGTCATTTCACCTCCTAGTCATTCAAGTCACTCAACCCTTCCATTTATCTTTCCTTCACTGCGTCATTTCAAGCGTCACCGTTCATTGAAAAACCTCACCTCACCATTTCCAAAAAGGCTTTCACCACCCTTATTCCAAACAAAACCACACGACTCATACCAGAATAAAACACGCTCGCACACGCTCGACATTGAACCACTCGCGGCTAATCCCGAATATTACGCGAGGGCGAAAGTCTACTCCGCCTCCTCCTTCCCTCCTGAATATACTCGAAAGGGTTAGTTCTCACTCGGAGGCATGCTCACCATATACACGTATGCGCAAAGACGCTAAGCTTTTCGCGCGATACGATGGATAATGAATCGCACGAGCGCGCGAGCGTACAGGGGCTTTAGGCGGAATCTACGGCGGCTTTGCGCGACCCGCTGTTTATTATTCGCGCGCGAACGTAATACCCGCCGACTAGCGGCTGCTTGCGCCTCGAGCGTTATGTTTATTTGTTCTGGCATGACTTTTTTGACTGGCGTGGAGGAGGAATTTTTATGCTCAAGGTGGAATTGGTCGTACTTAGGATTGAATTAAGAGATGGGAAAGGATTGAGTTTCAGTATTTTATGTCTTAAAAACTTACGTCATGTTGGTGATCAGAGAATATTTGTTGAAACGAGCATTAAACATACCAAGTCATCCTTACTTTTGCAAAAATAATTACGAAATATATAACATTGCTTGTTTCATTTGCATTTTGTGACTTTCTAACTAATTGTATATTTTTTTCTTTTTCTTACAGGTAAGTTTCATACTCTGCTACAATCAAAGCCCATCTTATATCGTGAGTCTATTATTGTTTTATTCTACATTTACTCTTTTATTTATATTATTTAATGTTAACCTTCGTGAATCCGCTTCTCCGATAGACAGCAAAGTAACTTCAAATCCGGCATCACAAGACCCAGAGGTGAGACGCTCGGGGATAACATGATTTTCCACGGTCTTACTGCGATTTCGATACCCTTGCATGTTTTTCTCTAATTGAAAAATACATCGAGAACCTGTAGTTTATAAAGATAGAATCTGAACCACCTGGATGTTGATGTTTAAAGACCCTCGTAAATAGATACAGTGGTGCCCTTGTCAGTTAGTTACATTCACTCATATACATATAATACACTACGTTCATGATTATACTTTCATTATCATGATCGGGTTGGCTCACTTGTGTTAGTCCGCGACGTTATCGGTGTATTTTCAGTATGTCGATCCTGTTTCCAGTAACTAAACAACGTGCATTTTTCCTTTTTCTCTTGGACGCTGTAATGAACAATTTTCGCGGCAAAGCGAAGTGCGGCGCGCGAGAGAAACGCCGGCGTGTGCCACCCATTTCCGGACAATACACCCGACGCGACTTGCAAATCCAGTAAGGGGAGGGATGGGGGTGAAGCTTCTCTCCTCGGAGCTCGCTGGAGATAACGGCCGTTTCTCCTCCCGGCATCGACCCACATAGACTCCCTCTTGCTCATCCCCAACTGATTGGAGTACCAATCAATGCGGCATTCAGCCTCTCTCTCTCTCTCTTCCCGCCCCCACGACTGCCGCTCGAAAACTTTAGGAAATTAACCATTCACTCCGTGGGAAATGGGCGCCGCCGCTTATACTCGGAGACTCGCGCGCGCGCGCGCAGCCGCCGGGAAGATAAGACAGTTTAATTTTCAATTACCGACCGGCAATAGTCACTCGGGCGCGGAGCTATCCCCCCACCCATTGCCGCCAGCGGCGATTAATCAATTCTTTTTGCGGGAGAGCGAGAGAGAGATAGAGAGAGAGGGAGAGGGAGGAGGAGGTTTTCGGTAGTTAAGTTTTGATTGGACGCGCCGGCGCGCGCTGATCGATGCGCAGTTGCCGCCGCTACCACCGCCACTCTTGGAAAAGGGAGAGGAGAATGATTCGGCAGCAGCGCGATGACGCTGAGAGAGTAGATGCGAGTGGAATGCTTTTTTTTGTAGGAGGGAGGGAGCAGTGAATGGAGAAGTCGAGAGGCGCGATTTTCCAGAGTCGCTCAAGTGCAGGGAATGAAATTATTGAGGGAGAATAAAATAGAGGGAAAGCTGAGCGTAATTTTTGAGTTTCGATGAATATGCGAACAAAAGTTTTCGAACTACGTTGGATTTCTGTGACGCAACAATCTAACTTTTTACAACAAGTACTTGCGTGGTATCAGGTATATCTCCTCACTTTGCACCCCATCAGCCGCCAATCCAACAACTCAAAGTCTACTCTGCCTCTTCATCGACTGCTCGCAACACAACGCAATTTCGAAAATCGAAGAACACCAGCTTCTCTTCCTCCTCCTCTTCTCTCTCAACCTCGTTAACCCGATAGTCCGCCTCGCACGGCTGCGCGCATGACGCGACGCGAAATTGAGTCTCTCTCCCGAGCGGGTGATTATCATTCGAAGCGGATCGGCGAAGGCGTTGGCGGCGAGCTGATCGCCCAAGCGAGATTGCCTCTGCGTAAAGCCCATTTTTAATAACGCGCGTCTGGGCCAATCTCCATTCACGCTACGCCGTGTATGGAGAGTGGGAAAAGCTAACGACCAGGCGATTACGTGTTCATGTGTAGGTATGAGAGTAAGTTTGGAGACAAGGTGGGTTGCTGTTGTTGGCTGTGAGAAGGAAGTAAGTTGTTTGTTTTAAGTGGGTGACGGGGGGATGCGTTTATTGAAAGGAAAGCGATGATATATCGTTTTCGGGGTAGAACAATTCTATCTGCGAACGGCGGGTCATTCATTCATGCTGGTCACGAAGCTTCTCGCGAATCATGTTCAATCCCTTACAGTTACAGTGTGGTGTGGAAATATTAAAAAGAGATTAATACTGCTATTAATTTCGAAAGACTCAATGAAATAATTTTGAGTAAATCGAGTTAAATTAAATGTAATTGTATAACCGAGGAATACGTGAAAAATAAAACCAGGAAAAAATTGTGACAAGGATATACTGTGGGTAAGAGATAACGAATTATATGTTATTTTATTATCAAAAGAAAGCAAAATATTTAATTAAATTAAATGATATGCCAAAAGCCGCACTATCGCGCAGAGCGAGCGAGCGCGCTCCCGCGCTGGTTTCCACTTTAATTTACATTGCACGCGTCCCGAATTCGGTGCAAATTGCGAAACTGCAGAAAATGTAGTTTTATCTGATTCCACAATGTTTCCAAAATGTCGACCCACTTTCCTAGCAATTTAAGGGATTAGAGAAATAGGTCTTTCTCGTACATCTCGGTTTTACTTCGGCGTTACAGTGCGCAAAAGGCGGAGAAAGAGAGAGAGAGAGAGAGAGAGAGAGAGAGAGAGAGAGAGAGAGAGAGAGAGAGCAGGAGAGGAGAGAAAAAGTTCAAGTGAAAAGGACCCAGAGGGAACATTAAAAACGTAATTTTCGAGTTAACTGTCGAGGACGGTGTAAGCCGAAAATCCGGAACGTTTAGGCTAAATTAAAAGTCTTTCTTGAGACTTCCAACTGTATACAAATACGTATAATGTGTCATAAAAACAAAAATGATTTTCGAATCATCTTATTATGCGATATCCGCACGAAAGCCAGGCCTGACTTTCCCGTCGAATCAGCTCTGGCTTGGTAGGCTACGATAAAACCCCCAAAAGAATATACCTACCGAGGAAAACCCATTGGCGCTCCCGTATGCCTATACGTCACGCAATTTTCGCAGGACTTTTCCCGCCGATTCCGTGAGGCTCAAGCCGTCGCCGACGACGGATATACCTTCTATACTTCTTCTCTATATATATCCCACAGCGCGCTCCCGAATACAGGGTAAGGGAAATCCATCCGAAGCTCTCCAAGAATGTAGGAGCGATAAACTCCTGTCGGGGATATGGAGCCTATACCGGTATCTTCGTCCCTCCTCCCTCTTCTCTCTTCTCTCTCTCTCTCTCCCTCCCTCGAGTTTAGGGCATCGCGCCAAACCAGTTTTAAATGCGCTCTTAAATTTCGCCGACGCCGCCGCCGACGACGAGGACGAGAGACCGTAAACCATCTCGCTTTCTCTCTGTCTCTCTCTCTCTCTCTCTCGGAGAGGCGTAGCTTTAGGCGTGAGTTCTTCGAGAAAGAGAGGGCGAGAGCTTCTATTTTCCTATCTCGTGGAGGTAGCGCAGCCGAGCGAAGCAGGGATGGAGGGGGAGGAGAGATGGTATCGCGCGTAATGTGACGAGAGTGGATTTTAGCGAGAGGGAAAACAAAGAGCGACGGGAGCCGAGGCTCGGAAAGGTGTGTGTAAGTGTATGTATTTTGTCGGGGGATGATGGCGGCGGCGACGACGCTGGTAGCCGGGATCTCTGTGAATTTGTAAGATAGATTGCGCGATAATTAAATCGAGGAATGAACGCGGAGTGGATGAGGAATAATGGGAATTCGTCATTTTATGTATTTTTGATGTTTTGAAAAATAGTATGAAATAATATTGGTGTTTTATTTTTTTTGTATTGGGGATAAGATATTGCGAATGACTAATAATAATCAATACTAAGTGAAATAAAGACAAATGCACATTAACAAGGGTCAGAAATAATAAAATAACCTTTTGTCGAACAAAACAGTACATTCCAAATAATTTTTCACGAAAATGTCAGAAATTTATTCGCATACCAAAGCCTTCTATAACACCGAACAATCTTTCAGAAGCGGCCACAAAAGGATACCAAGCCCGACAAAGCCACTCTCGATGCCATCCTCCATATCCCTGGAAAAATCCAATCGATTCCGTGGCTCGGTCAACGATACCCTTTTCCTCCTCCCTCGGACCCCCGCATCCCCCGCAAAATATGTCTCCGAACAATTTTCATCTCGCAGCCACACACAATCAGCGCTCCCCCCGATCCCGCAATTTAAGACTCTTCTCCCACCACCAGCGCCACCACCAGCAGACGGGGACGTAAGAAACGTCAGCCGGCGGCGGCGGCTCCTCGCCGGAAATTTTCAATAACGCGAGAATTAAGTCATCCTAAGCCTTCAGCCCCGCCGCCGCCGCCGTCAGCCGTCGTCGTCGGAAAACTTTAATAAGGAGGACAATCCCGATTTATCGCGGCGCCGAGGCTTCAGCGCCTCGGTTATGAAGCCCCGGACGTAATGAAATCCTTCGCCCCTCTCTCTCTCTCTTCCTCTTATCCTCCTTCGTCGTCGTCGTCGTCGGTGGCAACGTCTTTGTGTGTATGTGTGTGCGAGAACGGTACACAAGGCTCCGGGGAAGAAGCTTTCGGGCGAGTATGAGGTTGCTAGAGAAGGAGGGAGAAAGAGAGAGGGGGAGATAGAGAGCGTGGTGTACGTCTTAATGCCGCAAACCCATAACAATAACCACCCCCTTTGCACTTACCCGTTCGTTTCTCATCCTCGCTGCTGTAGCACTGCCCCCCGCCCGTGAAATAGCCGAGTGGTCTTAGCAATAACGTTGGCTGCTCGCGCTCTCTGAATGTGTATGATATCCCGGATAGGTTTATGCGAAACGGAGTAAATGTAGGTACATGGCTGTAAATATAGATGCGCAAGAAGTTTATCGGCGAGCCGAGTGTTACCCCTGTGCACGAATGATGTGCACCTGC
>JAYJLV010032850.1:0-27762 GCA_036873485.1 Torymus texanus | reverse complement strand
GAGAGAGAGAGAGAGAGAGAGAGAGAGAGAGAGAGAAGAGATTTATTCTCCCGCGGGATGTGTGTGTGTGTGTGTTATTTTTGCAAGGGACGTGCGTACGGGTATGCGAAAAAATTGTCCCGTTAGCGTACAATGATAGTGCGATGGTGCGGGTTTATGTTATAGAATTTGCGAATTCTTTATGAAACCTGCGTAATTATTGTTGAAGGGGTTATTGAATTTGATGTCTTAAGTAATTTTTGATTACTGAGACAATTAACTTTTTGACCATTAAAAACGTATATATACAGTACATTACCCCCGAACCTCTAACAATACATTAATTTCGCCAAAAAAAAGAAGAAGCCAAAAAATAATAAATAAAACAACTACATTTTCCGGTACTTAGAGACGCTTTCAACGGCACCGCGGTTCTCTCATACATTAAAATTCACTGGAGAAGCCGTCGACCTGAGCGGCAGTCAATTAAGGATATAGCCACAGAACGAAGCTCGACTCCTCCCCCCTGATTGGCCTTTTAAATCAGCGCGAGTAGGCGCCTTAATTATATCGCGAGCTCGCTGGTCATTGTTCAAAAATTTTTCGCCACGTTCGCAGACAATGCGCGGGTATACTTCTAACAAACCACGTGTAATATTGGTATATATACAGGTGATGGTATGTGTATACCTATTAAATCAATAGGTTGTCATCTACTATGTTCTAATCTATTATATTATGCACTTAGAGCTATAATACAATGTCTTGTTACGTTATGAGTTCACTATTAGTCGCATATGTAATCGGATTGCTTATTAGAATTGACGTTGTCAACACCACTTTGTTTTCATTTACTCTACCCATTCCATTATACACATAATATACCACGTTTAACAAACCTCTACAACGGTACAATACATAAAACCACGTCACACACACACACACACACGCGCTTACTATTATGCAAACTCCGAAAAAAAAAAAAAAAAAATCAGGTCGCCACTGTACTGACTCTTGTCGCCCATCTCACGTGTAATTTACATATCTGGGCGTCGCGCACAAGCGTGCGGATATTTTGACATGCGCACCGTGAGTTTACGAATCGGGGGAAAGAGAGCAACGGCAGCGAAAAAAAAAGTAAGGAATCCGCGATTATATCGATCCGCGGGTGTATATAACGGAATCGTACGTAGGTTCGTGCCAAGTATTTCACGCTGCGGGGGAGGAGGAGAAGAAGGAGAGGCAGGGTCCTAAGCTCATGTGCCTGAGGCTGATATGCGATGCGTGTATACGCCTTATTTTTTTTTCTTTTTTTTTTTGATGGAACGATGGACGACGCGTGCATCGAGTTATATCGATCATTGGGTTACTGGAGTGGTATTGGGTTGTGTTGTTGTTGTTGTATGGTATTGGAGTATTAGTATATAGTGCGTAATTTTTGGGTATGATGATGTAGAAACGTGGAAGTATATGGTAGTGTGATTCTTATAAAATAATATATAGATCGTGTCAAAGTTTGACGTAAACTGGATGTTATTTAATTATTGTCCTCTTACAAGACACATTTCAGCATGATGTTTGTCGTAATCTCTTAATTTTACATCGTTATATACTTTCTTTCTACATAAAATCCTGTATTTCCCCTTACACACTAATATCCTCATAAATTTTAAACCACTACACAAATGAAAAAAACTCAATGCCTTCAGATACAGTATAATGACCTTTTCCAGGAACCAAGGCATCGCGTTAATACGCAGCCAAAAATATCTGAGAGATAACATATAGTCAAGAATCTATATTATATCCCGGTACCGGTCAATCACTCCAATGCCCATCAGCCACTACATCACCACGATTGGTATAATTATTTACGTAAACAATATCATCACACTTCAACCCTAATCTTATACCCATCATCTTCACTATACGTCAAATCACTTCACACTTATACAACTCGATCGCCGACATACACACACATATATAAGTATACAATGTACAATTCTCCCCGTACCATGTACCGTAACATCACCGAAGGTCACTATACTATACCGAATACCCGAAAAAAACACGAGCAGCAGGTTCATCAGCCGGGAACAATAATTTCTTTCGATCTCCTCTTCTCGCGCGTATACACATTACATTATAGCGGGTGTTTTATACATTTTTTGCGCGTATACGTATTCAGACAATAACACGGGAACCGCTTGCTCTTACAAGTGTTGTATTATACAGGCGAGAAAGATTAGAATACGTGCGCGCGCATGGCCCTCGGGCGTATCTCATTCCGCTGATTAATTGGCGCCTCGCGGTGATGATGATAGTACATAAAAGCGAGAGACGCGCAAATTATCTGTTTCTTTAATGTTCGAAAATTCTCCGGCACTGTGTGTGTATATATAAATATATAACCAAAGCATAGTATACATACCGATGTATACCAGGAAAAAATATATGTATATATATATAGGAATGCAGGCTATCAAAAAACAATAAATTTCCGTTATTTAAAAACCAATTATAACCGATACGAGTAGTTACACGTATATTATCGTTATAGTCTAATTAATGAGCATCAACGCGCGTGTCACCTCGTAATTCAGTATGTCACATATGTCGATATCAATGAGTCGATATCTACTCTTTTCTTCCATCTCCACAGTATAAAATCACACCGTACGCGCAACTATCAGTCCACGCACGTGCGCACGCCCTTGCGTATGTGTAATTGGGTCCTCATGGAATTTCCAGTAGTATACGTATACGCGTAAAGCCGTAGGCGACACGTGTGTACATGGCGTATGTACGCGTTGTACGTTTATTCTACGAAAGCTGATGATTCGCGCGCGGGATAATACTTTGTAAGAGAGGGAGAGAGAGAGAGAGAGAGAGAGATTCACTTGCGTGTACGTGCGCGAGCCTTTTTTGTTGGGGATTTTTGGTCTGATGCGGAAATGTACGTACGTATATACGTGTACGTATATGAGAAATTGATCGATGAATGTTGTTTTGTTAGTACGAATTACTATTACACTTGTGTACTTACACATTGGCGTTCTTTTTTTTACTCTCCCCAAGAGAGAGATGAGCGATAGTTGCGTCAGGGCCATACAGCATAAAACGCGAGAAATGATCGGAGCTCACATTAATTAAGAAAAATATCTAGATGTGTGTACTATTACCTTATATAAAAGCGATGACTTTCCCGCGCGACACTCGGGCAATTATGAGAAATGCGAGATTTTTCTAGGTTTACTCATTTATATACGTATATATATATATATATGTCTATGGCGTGTGAGCGCTATGTCAAAGCCGCCGCGGTGGCGAACAACAAAATGGATTTGGAATCCGACGAAAAAAGAAAAGGATGTGTTCATTCTCAATACATGCGTATGTGTATGCTCGACAAACGGCGATAATTTCAAACTCACCTTCATACTTTGCATTCCCATTATTATGTACATTAATCGCTGAGGGAAATAGTCTAGTCACGCGTACGTAAATATAAAACAAAAGCCGGAGATGCGAGTACGTAAATTTCGCTGATTGCGGGTTAATTAAATCGACGTGAATACTCGTAAAAATCACTTCTCGAAAAGTTAGCACTCACTCGCCGCGTTATATATGCAAATCGTACGTTCAACGTGTGAGAGTAGGTATACGTATATAAAATTTGCTATGGTTTATGCCTCATACGCGCGTGAGGTAACACCGTATAGACAATTACAATCAATTCAAACCTAATACCTACTCGTACTCATACCCTCCCTCTTTGAAAATTCAATTACCACCGGATCTAATATCCGGAAATAAATAAATTTTCACCATATATATATTTGTATACTTACTCACCCGCCTCGTATACGTGCGCATACCAAGTTAATGAGAGTGGGAATCCTTTCGGATAAATCAAAAGCGTTCCATTGACGCTATATACTACAGCAGTGGTGTGTGTTGAAAAAGGAAGGAAGGAAGGAATTGCACAAGCCAAGCGTGCGCGCGACGTGAAAGATCCTCTAATCGTAGCGATAACATCGTGCGTGTGGAATTCACCGCGTGAGAGAAGAGTTGAGAAGAGAGGAGAGAGAGTCTTATCGGGAAGACCGCAGGA
The DNA here is from genome assembly GCA_036873485.1 of Torymus texanus. Lineage (NCBI taxonomy): Eukaryota > Metazoa > Arthropoda > Insecta > Hymenoptera > Torymidae > Torymus > Torymus texanus. Next base: position 23,669 of record JAYJLV010032850.1, on the reverse strand, counting down.
TTGGAAATTAATTGGGCGCGAGATAATACGTGGTATGCTTGGTTTATAAGGCTTTTCGCGGGGTTTTATATATATACGTATGTATGTATGTATGTCGGTAAGAGTATATGCTAATTCACTTTTGCGATTTGGTAGAGAGAGAGAGAGAGAGAGAGAGGAGAGCGTTTTTGTGTTTGTAAATTGCACAGACACGTAATGCAATTATTCAGTAACTACGTGCAATGTGGATTTTGTTTTTTGGTTCCTGTTTTTGGATTCCTGATGCTATTTCTAGCCATTTCCTCGGAGTAAAGATAAAAAAAAAAAAAAAAAAATAAATATCCGATTCCCACGACGCATGATCGGTCGATCTCCTACAATCACAACCACTTCGCGTCCGCAGTCTCTCGCATCGCAAACCTATTAAACCGCAGGCGGCAAGTAAGATTTATATCCTACTGCATTGCGATTAACATCACTGGAACGTATAGACGTATATAATTATATATATATACACTCGAATTTGTCACCCGTACCGAAAGATGTAAGACACTATAAGCACTTCCTGCTAATTCAACCCTAATCGCGCCATTAGTAGCGTGTACGATCGTTCGTTAACGAATGAAAATTTAAATGTGTCTCTAATTAAACGCGCTGGACACGCGAATCGTTAAGTATGTATTACCAAGGCGTAAGAGAGAAAGAGCGAGTTATGGTAACGAGAAGATACCATTTTATACCGTACTTGTACTGGAATTCTGAAAAGCTTTTGGCTTCTACGTAAACAAAGGGCTTTGAGGGTTGTATTGATAACGGATATGTAAATCGTGCGTGTATTTTTAGCTACTTGCAGCGAAATATTTCAACGATTTCATCATAATAAATTCAGATTCCTATTACTTTGCGGCCCTTTTACCAACATATAATATCCCGTCATATACGCGTGTGTATTAATATACCGAGTAAGATTTATCACCGGAACCATCCAGCAGTTTTTGCCAATTCAAAAATCACTTATATACGAACCGCTATTATAATTCGGTACGCTAAAAGTATCCGATCAAATGACTCACTACCAACGAATTTGTTCCATCAGCTAAAGTATATAATAATCGACAGGTGAGAGAAGACCAACCTAAAGCGAGAAATACGCTCGCACAGCCTTGTACAAGGGAATAAGACGACACAAAGTGTGAAGAGATTATCCGTTACATGAGTTATACGAGAGAGATCGCGCCCAGAGCCTGTGATTTTGATTTTTTCGATTTGTTTGTAACTCTTGCGAACATATAGGTGATTTTCCGTGATTCTCTTTTTTGTATATATGTATAAGGTAGGGAAACCGTGTATTTCGTTTTGGTTTAGATAAAAATTACAGGGCAGTTATCGTGTTAAGTTATTTGTGTAATAAATTGCGATTGGATTTTTCCTACGCACGATTTAAATGTAGAATACATGAATACATAGATTTTGCGTATACATATATAACGCGCGAGATAAGCACTGACTATATATAAGTAAAAATCGGTAGTAGAATATGTCGAAAAAAAAGGAACGTGTACATTAGATTTAATAGTATAAAATATGGTTAAATAATTTGCAATATATCAAGAAAATATAGTGAAGATTTTGAGATTCTAGATCAATCCTTCGAACCAAAAATAAACCATCGCCACGTCAACTCAACTCGTTTCACAGATTTTATTTTCTCTCCCTACGTACTATACAACCATCGTCATTGACGTCTTGCTACCAAGTTACGTATGTACTCGAAGTTTCCTTTGTATATGTATACACAGACTATACTTGGCAATAAGCAGATATTAAAAGTTATTTTGCTCATTCGCTGGTTTACGGCGGCTTGCAGAATTTATTTATAGATTTAATGAGCAGTTCGTTGGTTATTATGAGGAGTAAAGAAAAACCTTTATGGCTGGTGTGAAAAATAAATTATTGTTTAAACATATATATATACGCGAGAGAAAATGAATTTTTGTGATAAACCTCATTTAGGTTATCATATACATCTAAACTATTTCGCGCCGATATACAGCGGGAAGTTTTGTTTGCAGATGAGAAATTATTTTTTGCGCGTGTAATAATTACCGTCGTTTTAAAATTTGTTGACACGAGCACCATGAAATATTCCAATCTCCAGGCACGCATTTAATTAACTTTGTTCACTAATCATTAGAGTTTAACGATCGTTAAAATTAATTTCACCACATTGAATCTACAACCAACTAACATTTTTTCCACGTATACCGCACCAAACAAACAAACAAAAAAAATACAGTTACCAACTTTAAGAAAAGAACCATAAGAGACACTTGAACGTACCGTTCACGACCCCGAATTTTTCGCAAAAGGTTCCTTCTCCTCTTCCTTCTTACGCGCGGGTAAAAGAGCAAACACGCGGTTCCCTGAAACAATAATAAAGGGATACTTGCATAAAGGTATGAGACATCTTCCTATACATCTCACAAGAGAAAAAAAAAGAAGAAGATCCTCGCGGCGCTCGCGATTTATTTACTCGGGCCGTGCGCGTATGGTAATGCGGTTAATATACGGTCGCACATGCGGCATACGCGCGTGTGTATTTATGCGCATATCGGAATGTCTTAATTGCCACTCTCGCGCGTTATGATTTCGACGTGTCTTTATTGCAACGAGCAGAATAAGCGCGATGTTTTCATTAGAATATGATAACTTGTTCCATACCTGGATCGTGTGTGTGTGTGTGTGTGTGTGTGTGTGTGTGTGTGTGTGTGTGTGTGTATATATATATATATATATATATATATAAAGTGTTGTAAGTAACGTATGTATTAATTAGTAAAAGGGTATATAGCTACCGATTACTTTATATGTATATTTGTATACATTAAAAATCATAACTGTACATTATACTCAACGTTTTTGCCACCTATAAAATAACCCAACACCCTCCCACCTTTCCATATATAATATAAATCTACATCATCGTTATAATAAAGACCTTATATATACGCTCAGTTTTTGACACCCATAATTATATACACGCGCACGCGATCGGTTTTCACGGCACGAGCCGGCAATGTAGCGGTATTGTAATACACGAAGACGCTGCGGGCAAGTCACGTGTGTTGCGTGAATTTCGCGCAGGTGGACCCCGGTGATGATTCACGTGTGCGCGTGTGGAGAGAAGAAGAAGAAGAAGAAAAAGAAGACCGGGAGTCTTTTGGTCAGGTTGGTATAGTACGTGAATGCGGAATGAGCTGGGGTAGTAGGACAGGTGAGGAGTATGTGATGGATTTTGGGGATTTTTTGGAGATGGGTCATGTGGGTGCAAAGGGTAATAAATATTGCGTAACGCTTGATTTGTGGGTGTACGGTGGGGTTTTGGGAATTTTAATTTGTAGGGAGGTTTAAGGTGAAGTTGACGATGGTGTATGGGTTTGGTGGATTTGGTCGTTTGAAAATTATTGTAGTTTGAGGGTAGAGGACATGATGTGAATATTACTGCTTGTCCTTTTTTTATTTGAAGATGGTAAATGCAAATAGTTTTTTAGGATAATTGGAGAACAATGTTTAAGTTATTTGAATAAAAGGATTTTAAGCAAAGACTGTTTAAGTTTATTTTATTTAATCAATTATTTAGTAAAACGTTATCATCATATTTCAGGAGTGATTTAGGGCTGACCATAAATAGCTTAATAATCTATTAACTGTGATCTTTGTACTTTGGTTATACAAACTACAAAGCATATATTTTACAAATCTATTAATAAAGGTACCAATAATACGTTTTGAAATTCAAGGATACACTCGAACACATAAAAATTCCTCCTAATACATATAACAAAAGCGCCTCATAAAAAATCAATTTTCCATTTTTACAATCCCACTCCTCTTCCAAATTCCCGTCATCACCTGCACACACATCTTTCTCTCTCTCTCTCTCTCTTTCTTTTTCTATCAACCCACAAAACTGGGCCGCGCTTATTTTCGGGTCGCCGTTGCCGTGAAATGCACCTTTTTCCTCATCGCACCGCGTGCACACGCGCATTTAACCGTTCCCGTACGCGACTTTTTGTCTCCTCACTCGCGGTTCCTTCTTGGAATATAAAAATGCAAAATTGACAAAACAACATGGCATATATATAAGTATAGTATAAAGGTATACATACATACTTAAAGTTCGCAGATGACTTATCGACCTGGCATCTTACCTCTTACACACGCCGCGGGATATTTGCAACCGAGCACCATCAATCAACACAGTTGCTATTATGATATGACCTGTCGGCTACTGTTGCCCCAGGCTGTAAAAATACATACGGTTACATTAGAGGTGTGTACTATATACCGAACCGTTTATATATACGAAGATAAAAATCTGCGGCGAACCCATATTACACGATTTATCCGTCACAGTTGTCATCCAGTAACGCGTGGAGTGCGCATGTTGACTACCGAAACGGTAGCATGTAAAAAATGGCCCAAAAGAAAGAAGAAGAAGAAGACACTCGACGAAGGGGAGATTATTTACGGCTTCGCGAATAGAATGAAAAGGATCGTCTTTTACGATTGTCAACGTATTGCGTGTGTGACAATTCAATCGCGGCGGCTAATCGTTTATATACCATGTAGATTATATACACGTATATATATATACATATACACTTACACGTTGTAACCCTTATGGGCGGCTGATGCATTCGCTAATTTGCCAGCTGCGATATGAATAATTGATGGCGCGTGCGAGTACATGCGCGTATGTATAGTATACGGTTATACCGAAGATGACACGGCGCACGCGCGGTGTTAGCTGACGCAACGATTAAATATAAATGATGATGATGATGATGCTGATGAGCTTGATCCTTTTTTTTTTGTTTTGCTTGAGGAGCGATTGATGTATGTGCCAATGATGGTGTGTGATGTGTGTATATTATTGAGTCATTTGTTGTGGCTCGAGGTTTCGTTGGCCCTTGAATGTAATTTTCGGTGTACATGTATATGAACGTATGAATATTTTGTATTGTATTAGGCATTGTGACAATTGATAAAGCACGATGATGATTATATTTTGAACGAAATTGCGAATGCCACGGCAATACGATTATGATGATTTCTTCATTGTAACCGCGGCATTTCCACAAACGCGCAAGAATAGAGATGACCCATTTAGCTAGATTACTTAATTAGTACTTGCGCTTTGGCTGCGTAATTTTTTAAATGCACCGTAAACAGAATTATTAACTGTTAAATTAAATAAGGATGAATATACGAAGCGCGTAAGGATAATTTATTATACTCAATGTTGCACAAAGTTTCGTTCCGCTATGAGTTGTTCGGTCATCTCCGTTCAAGAATGCAAGATATGTGAGGATCTCGCGCACGCATGCGTAATGGTATATTTCGTAAATTGTTTAAAATGAAGAAGAAGTATAGATAAAAAAGAAATAGTAGGATAGTTCATGTATAAGTTTTATGTCAGTTCAAGTGTCTACTACATAGATGCTTGACTCACTCACTTGCTCTCGCTGCAATTCCTGCGCGGCGTTTAATTACGCGATTTCACGATATATATTTTAAAGCGTTATTTTATCTAGCGACCAATTTGCCGCGCGTGCGCCGCAGGATTATTATTATTTGTTACAGGGTCATAGCGGTGAGGCCTCTTTATTTTTTTTGTCGTCGTTATCGTAGCTCGCGACGTAACAAATATAGATATATAGTCTTTGACTATACAAACGGCAATGGATTTTCGAGCGTTATATATTCGAGGCTAACGAATTTTCATACGCGTCGTCGCCGCGAGAGTGAACAAATTTCAAAAGACAGTTTTATTATCGTTTTAACGACGGTGTAAATTTAAAAGTGATTCCTCACTAATTTATTGTACTGCTATCGCGCGCGCGCGCGTGTGTGCACTATAACTCATCGTGAAAAAATGGGACCACGGATAGAGGATATGCACCGTGTTATGTTATGTACGCGTGTATATATATCTCGATATATTGGAAACTATTAGATTGTTATTATATGTGTGTGCGTGTGGTTTCTGTGAACCAATCATATACAATAAGATGTGTTAATGAATTCTCTTTTTTTTTCTCTCTTTATTCTAGAAAAAATTGTGATATACGTACATTGAAAATATGACAGTAATAGAAAAACCTTATTTTTATTGGTCAACATCTGATCATTTCTATTTTCAATAAAATTGTTGAATTTTTTATGTTTTTCTTTATAAGCATTGCTTATACATACTTCGTATATTAATAATATTATGACAGTTGTTGTTGCCACTCGACCGCATGTCGTTATATATCAACTTCAAATCATGGTTAACATGCTTTGACATTAAATACCTCTTAAATATCAATAAACCATAATTAAATTTCATCTATCTATATTCTATACTACACCCAAAACCTACACTACATTCCAAATAGCCTCGATTCCTACAAAAAAAACACAACCTATTTTTTTACCTATTACAGACTAATAAATTATGATCACGACCTCGCGTACCTCACCAGCCACATCCCATTATATACCACCCTCCCCCCTAAAAAAAAAAACATTCACCACTACCCTACGTACACTTACACACAGCAATTAAAACCGCCACCTACACATTTTTTTCCCTCACCCAACCCTTTGTATGCACACACACACCCAACAACCTCGCCTTTATTACAATCATCCACCGAAATCCAGCTCAACACATACAGCAGCGATCATTTCTACGCTCACCGTGAAATCTCAAGTCGTTAAAACTCAGCGTCTCCCGCGTTTAACGACCTGCGCGCTTTAATCTCCGTGATTTTTCACCACCGCGCGCGGCCTTGAACTACACTGACGAAGCTCCAACGCGCGTTAATGGAAAAGCGGCCGCGGAATTCCTTTGTGTCCCCCGTCCTCCTTGTCGTTGTCGGATGCGTTTCGGCGGCGGGTTGGTTTTATGGTTATATATTTGCCGTAATGATCGTGATATGACGACCATGATGATGATGATGATGATGATGATTTTCACGTGTATATATTATATACAACCGTCAAGTGTCATTGGTTATATACGTGAAGCTTTATACGATACTTTGTTTCATTCGTTGTTCATCGCGTCCTCGAGGTTTATATGGACCAGGACTGTAAATGTGTATAGGAGTGGTAATAAGACAATGTCAGTGACTTTTTCGGTAAAAATCAAAAATTCAATGCCACGACTATATACAACACAAAGCGGTTTACGTTTCGTTAGAAAGCCCCCGCATAAGTGTGCGAACTGTCGTGCGGAAAATTTTCACGCGTGGGCCGGTCTAACACGTGATGACATATAATGTAACAGTACACATTATGACGCGTTAGAGAGCAATTCATTCGCCTTGCTTTACTTATTCGTATATATATACTCTGCCACTCAATTAACGGGACAGTATGTCTAAACTGCTCTCATTTTGTATAAAAAAAAAAGAAAGAACCGGTATATATTTTCATCTCTTATTAGAAAACCTCAAAACCACACGTATATATATACCCTTCGTAATGTTCCCAGCCACTCTTTTATATATACACATAGAAAATCCTCGCGGTCATTTATACAACCACGCGATTCTCTCTTCTACACACATATATATAAGATTCCGGTATATATATGTTTATACACACAACTCGCGAGTACGCGCGTGCCATTAAGAATGATAATTCACCACGCGCCTGCGCGCACCTGTACACGGAAGCGTCGGGACCCCATGCAAATCCAATGCTCACGCGCACGCGCGCCACCTGAGGTGATATCCTTAGCACACACCGCTGCTGCGGTTCCGCGCGCACCGCGTTAAGGACAATGGACCGTTTCTCTCTATAGAGGGATTTAGATTCCATAGTACATACGTATATGTATGTGTGTGTGTATATACTGAAAAGAAAAGGGGGGAATCCCCCTTTAATTGGGGATGCGCGCTAATGGAAGGTTCTCTCGCTCTCTGTCAGGTGTAGCGGGCATAAAGTTCGTTAGCGATCGATGCAAGCTCTGTAAATAGGTATATATATAGGTACTATAATACTGTTACGTGTATATACTATGTGTGCTGTAAAATGTCGTTTATAAGGATCGCGTCGCGAGGAGAAGGTTCAATTGAATCCTTTGGTCTGATGTATACTGTGTACGTGAAGTTTACAGCTCGACCGATGGAAGTACATTACAAGAGAAACATTTCGGTTTTCTTTAATACATGTGGATATCAAGTTCCGTTTTTCTTCGTAATCAAGAGGGTGTGTGAGTATATGTGCAAGAAACGTGCGAAACGTCGCTAATTTTACATATACATACAAGTATGTATGTATATATATTTAATATATATATATACATAACGTTACTAAAGTATCGCCCTATACTCGCTGTCGCGAAAAAAAATATATATATACACTGATAGAATTTTTCCGTAAAAATTACCGTGAAATTCATAGTAATCGAGGAACATGTCAGATTCCAATAATTTTTATCGTGAATCACGGTAAAACTTACCTACTTATCGGTAATTTTTACCGTGACGATACAGTAAAAATTACCATGATTCGCGGTAAAAATGATTGGAGTCTCACATGTTCGTCAATTACCATGAATTTCACGGTAATTTTTGCGGAAAAATTCTATCCGTATATATATACTTACTTTGCGGTAAAACTATATGTACACGTACACTATATATTCTAGGCAGTTTATATTCTATAAGACGGTTGCGTCTACGTATGTATATACTTCGTACATTGATTTTAATTACCACCCATCCACGTCGCGTGGCTAATAAATCTCCAACCTTTTACCACAATATATCCCCTGTCCAACCAGCTGACCTCCATAACTAATTTCTATATATATATATACATATAATATATCCACCCCGAATATAATTATATACCTTCGTATTATATACATATACAATATATCTATATACACATTCGTCTCTTTCACACACACACACTTGTCGATCGTCATGGGATTTACGGCGTCTCTTGTAACACCAACACCGAAGGATATATATATATACACAATAGCGGAAGCGAGACCCGCGAGAAGTGAAATATGCCCTTCGTACGTACCCCATGTGCGATTCACCCGTTGGCATTTATATATTACGATTGTTTCGAGAATAGTTCGGTGAGTTACGGTCTATACGACGCTAAGAGGAACGAAGAAAAAAAATGTGTGTATGGATATATCGATCGAGATACTCGTGATTGGAATTCCGTGGGTTTTTCCGAGCGTTATTAATCGGGAAATAATGTGTCGTATAGCTAATCGATGATGCGCGCGGTCACTGTCGCAAGCTCGTTTCCTGTAACAACGACACTTCATATATATACACAGCTATGTATGTATCTACGTATCCTTGCAAAAATTATGTCAAACTCTCGAAAGTGCCTTTGGCTGTGCCTTCGTTCTTTTTTCTCTCGCAAAGGGGCGCACACGTTGAATTCATTCATGAAATTGAACTCCCGAGTCAGCAAGTGTGCGTATATATATGTGTACATACCTATATATATGAGCGCAGGCTTTTACCGTTCAACGCGGGAATGTATTCCGCGGTTGCCGGCACGTTGGAGATTTATTCGCTTACTCCCGTAGTGTAGTACTACTGCTGTTGTTGCCCACCGCCTTAAGGTATATAGAAATATATTTTTGGTAACGATGTAAAATTGCTAAGATGATATATTGGGAACCCCGCAGTAAAAATATCACAAGCTTCGAGCTTACAAATACAAAGTTTCGCGCGCTCGATGCGGGAAGTGATTATCATCCGATTAATTAGTCACACTTCATAAACTAATCGGTGCGGCAATGAGAAGACATATATATACATACATATACACTGTAGTACGCGATCGGGGAAATGATCGCTACGTCAATCATATATATTCATCGTCGTCATTATCACTATTATATATATCCTTCCTCGAAGTCTATAATATTAAACTAACGAATGTGCACACGATCGTTTATAGTGTTTACTTTGTTCCTTACACACTCTCTTATATATTTGAAATTCTGAATCACGGATTTATCCCCCGAGAGAAGTTTCCGAGAGAAAAAGATACAGACTTAATTGCCAGCGTACTGATAGAGCAATATCGATCTAATTGCTTGGAATTCCTTAGCTGACACTTTAGATCAATTTGAAGTAAAAGAGAGTGAAAAGCACATGACAGTAAACGGGGAAACAATTAGCACGTGAGTGAGCAACCCTCAACCCTTCTATACATATACGTATACATATATGTATACATATAGGTATATACACAGATACATACCAATACACACAGAGTGTATATACACGTAGCCACACTGAGCGCTTCAGCGTTTTCCTCCCCCTCCTCTTATACGGCAGAGCTGACGCGCGCGCGCGCGCACGGACACACGCCAATTGGAGAGAAGAAGAAGCAGCCGGCGAGAAAGAGAGGAGGATAGAGCGAGCGAGTGAGAGAGAGAGAGTCTTTATAAGTGGGAGCCATCCGCGTCCTCGGGACTTACTCCCTCGAGAGAACTCGCTCTCGCGCGAACATACACATAGAGAAAGAGAGAGAGAACAGAGAGATATATATACAAAACGCGTAGGTAAGGTACTACGCGGTTGTATCGTCTCTCTGATACCGGCGAAGAAACTTCGCGGGTCAACAAGAGTAACAGTCAAAGCACGAGAGATAAAGAAAGAGAGAAAGCTTCCGGGGGAGGATCATCGTTTCAAGTTCGCGCGTTAGTTTCTCCTGCGAGATGAGAAACACGCACGAGTGAGAGAGAAGAAGAAGTAGAAGAAGAAGAAGAAGACTGTCGTCGTCGTCGTTACTGCCTCTACTGCTGCTGCAAGCTCCTCTTGGAGGAATTAGAGCTAGCCACCGAGGCTTCGACTGAGGGTAAGTAAATGTATATATACTTTTTATTAGAGGTTAATATATGAGTGTATAAGGTGGGATCGGTAGCGCGCTTAAGTTTGAATTTCGCGCCATGTGTATAAGTGCAGCGGGACCGGATTATAACATATACCGCGTGTTTATAACGTACGAAAATTCTATATCATTAAGTGCATATATATAAGCTTGCAAAGAATAACCTGCAGTATAAAGTAGCTATGGAATTAAGCGTTTAATAACGATGATTGCGTAATTCGTAGCGAGAAAAACGAAACAGTAGAGTATGTGTGCGTATCGATTGTGGTCATTAGGATCAACCGTAAAACCCAGGCGATCAACAGATCGTTTAAACGAAAAAAGAAAAAATCGGTAAATTCAAGCTCCATAACAAACAGCGAGTGTAATGACTTATTATTCAACAAAAGTAGCTGCAATTGATTATAGTATGCCGCCACGCGCTGATCTCGCGCAACAATTCGCGAAGAAAAGTGATAACCGAACCGGTTGTATATGTATGTATATACTAGTGGGTAAGTGTATAAGAATGAAATCATGTTTTTTTTTTTTTTTTTTTTTGAGTATGTAACGTGTTACAAGTGAACTCGCGTAGGAACTAGTATTAAAATTATCTCTCCGTAGTGTTTAAACGGTGCTAAAACCGCTATACTATACGCGAACGTGCGATTATTAAAACACCTGATGTGGGAATTCACATTGTCAGGTTTTTAACCGCTTAATTGTTCCTAATAGCATTTTTTCCTGTACATACGTGTATGCATGCGTATATATACAAGTTTCCTAAAACTACAGATTTCGGGTATTGTATTACATTATACGCATATAGAAAAAAACGTATATATATATATATCGTACGCACGCGCGCGCGGTTGGTATTGACCATCTTTGCATCGGATAAATTCTTCTCTCCTTATTTTTTTTTTTTATATACAAGAAAGGGATTCCTTTCGAGTAATTACCGTCTGACTCATATTGATTCCATGCTGAAATGGAGAGAGAGAGAGAGAGAGAAAAAATCTGCGTAATTTGCTCTCCGCAAAATGGCTATTCTTTTAAGTGCAGAACGGTAATAATAAAAAAAAACCGGCATATTGTTTTTTAACAATTCTTTTTTATTATCTTATCCAAACACACACAATGGTTATATATTCTCTCGGTATAACATTTAAAATCACTTATACCCCGATATTCATTATTCTTCTAACGATATTAAGTGGTTTTCTATACTATTTGCCGTTGAAGAAAATATTCGTAAATTACATGTAATTACAAAGAAAAATGAAAAGAAAAAAACTAACAGATTTACAATTGTTATTATATACTACTTTGCAATGACTATATACACTTGTAACATCGTTATTACGTATATCAGCCATGTAACTCTACCGGACACGATAAACTTCTATATATACCTATTAAACAAATCCAAGATATTCACTTAGTAATATACATCTAATAATAATAATAACCCCTCCACATTCCTGTCAAAACCACGCGCGTCGACAATACACTCACTCACTCACTCAGCCGCTAGCATGCCAATAACGGCACACACGCAGCTCTCACCTCGCCCTTGAAAAATCTCTCTCCCCCCTTCCCTCTTCTCTCGCATAGTCTCACTCACACCATTACACGGCTTAATCGGGGGCGGCACGCGGTTGTACATACAACAACTAGTCCGACATGTTAGCAACGACGACGGCCAAGGTTCTCTTAAATGTACGTGACCGATCGCGAAAATTTCGTCGACGACAACGACGACGACGACTCGCGGCCTCATTCTCATGTACCCCACGTGTATATATACATATATATACATACACGAGTAAGTGATTCATTTGGTTCTTTTTATTTCGCCTGGTTTAGAGAGATATCAGACGTACGTGTATGTATTTGGGGTGATTGACACGGCTGGGAAACGAGACGAGTATATATAGAGTTTTGGTTGTTACCGTTTTGTCTTTAGGAGAAGGAGAAGGTTTTTGGAGATGAGAGGAGGAATCGCGTTGTCGTCGATTGTTGGCGGGGAGTTTCGCGCGGATTCATTTGTATGCGAGGTGTCGTGTGTGTAGCGGACTAATCGGGTTACGGTGGTGGAATTACGTAGGTGTACATGTGGAGCGTTAGAAGTACGATATATAGTTTTCTGAAATTTTACGTTATAAATATATTTATAAGCGTACAAAGGATATATACAATAACACATTCGAGCTCAAGTAAGATAACTTAATAGAACTAGTAGATATATTATATCCTACCATCTAGAGTCATGAACGTGTATTATCTGGCTTATCTATGGATCGACTGCGCGCGCGCGCACGTGCGCCTACGTAATCCCCCATCGATATTTGCATTTTCTATGAAACATTATATACCCGTGCGTAATTTAATAGTATGTAGGTTCAAGGACGTACCTCTTAAATTACGCTATTTCAACGCGTGTACAACTAATTATCGAATTATGGTAATAATCTACCAGCCATACCGTTATTTTCATTCGACCGCATTAAATCATCATATATGTATACATAAGATACATACGTATACAACGATATCAATTTTTACGTTTGGTTCATTGCCCTTTGTGTATACCACCCCGGAAACCTCAAACAACTCCACCCTTCAACGTGCCATCAAACCATAAAAAAAAAGAAAAGGAAAAACTGAACCCATCCGTTCCAACTCAACCCTTGTCCCGTGTAATCCTGTACGTTATATATACGTCAGAACGACGATTCAAATGACGAGGAAGCTTTTAACTTGAATTTCCCTGTACGCTACCTTAAGCGGATTCGCGTCGCTTGCACACGCGCGCGCGCTTCTGATGCTACCGACATTTAAATTTCAATTTGGTGTCTGCAACTCGCGGTTCGAACGTGTGTGTGTGTGTGTGTCGATCGAATTCCCGCGTGGTTAATCAGCACCGTATACTGTGAGTTTAATGGCAGGTTGATATCGAGTGATATATTTTTTATCTACTTAGTGTATCGTAAATCTAAAATAAATAAAACTATATAATATATTAATTATTGCATATATACTAATATAACGATACGCGGAACAAAACACCTAACCAACTCATCACCATCGCCACGTGTCGACCTTCCTCCTCATTACATACATGCGCACACGCATACGCCATCACGAATTTCATATTGCACCGGCGCGGCGGTCACAGCCTTCGAATTAATGCACATAGCCATATAAATTAAAAACGATAATTTCGGCGCACCGCATATTATATGACTGCCATACCACTGCCTGCATACCGGATCACGTGTATATATATATACATCACCACTACTCGATCGCGGTTATAATCTTCCAACGAAAGAAAAAGAAGAAGCGTATATATACACCACGCAGCGTCCTCGTAAACCGAGAAACTGGAGCATTAACGCTCGCGTACATACTCGTGACGTTACGATCTTCCCCTCTCCCTCGCTCTCCCTTACGAAAAATCTCTACGCTGTTCTCTCTCTCTTAGCCATTTCCATACGTCGATACGCGGCGAGCCCATAAACAAGACAACGGCCCTGCGGCAACAGCAGCAGCAGCCGGTCCACCACACGGTCTTTGTCTCCCTTAGCCTTCCTCTCTCTCTCTCTCTCTCTCTCTCTCTCTCTCTCTTTCTCTACCTGTATATATACACACGTTCTCTTCTCTTCCTCCTCTCTTGGCGGCGGCTATCTTCGCCTCTTCATCTTTTCTCTCTTCTTCTCTTCTCTTCTTCTTCTCTCCGCGTGTTCGTGTTTTCTCTTGGAGCTCTAGCGTTACTGCTGTTGCTCTTCATCTCTCGCACGCGCGAGGAGAGGAGAGGAGAGAAGCTAGAGCCTAGAGAGAGAGAGAGAGAAGCGAGTGTGTACACGTTTATTTATAATGTATATAATGCGCCGGCGAGCAACTATATTTCATCGGGGCGCGCATGCGCGAGCCCGGAACGCCAAGTTCCCGCGATACGCGCCGACCTCCGCGTGTATATATATATAGTGTACAGGTGTGCAAAAGGATGATGGTATGTGCAGTGCAGATATAAGCAAGGAGTACCGAATGCGTTTGTTTATTAGGATAAGGTGAGGATGGTATAGGTATATTTTTTTTTTGTTTTTTTTTTGAGGGTAGGTTGGTTATGATTATAGGGGATGAAGGGTGAGTTGTAGGGGACCACGTACCGATAAGTTTGTATTCTTTCAATTTTGTTTTATCGATGCGCACTGGTATGGTATAGTGAGAATATAGATTTTCGTTAAAAGATTAAATTTTAACTGAAAAAAAAATCGATAGTTAATTTAAATTTTAATGTTTAACAACATAAATATAATTTTATCAAGCTTACCAACACTACCAACGATCTACAACGTTTCTTTCATTCCGACCGACACATCAATTACACATTCTAGACTCGAACCTGCACTGTAGCTGCTCTACACCCAATGAACCACTGCACCATCAGTAGCTCTGGACAAGGCCTACTGCCGCCTAATTATAAAACCGCGTACGCGAACGACTCCTAATCGCTGTCATATGACGTGCTCTAAGTGCGCAACTATATATGCATACACGCATGTATGTATAGAAGCGATACCATTCGCATACGCGTATAGAAGCACGTATATATGTATACATATAACACGAGTGTTTTTGAATGCCACAACACGTACGGATATTATCGATTAATGCATTATTGAAATGAATTCACTCTCTGGCTATATACACGTTATGGGCCTTTGTGACCCAAATCAACGTCAACGTTTATTTTTAAATCTGGCCACCGAATAACGTGTATATATTATTATATATGTGTGTATAATAAGGGAGATTGGGGTTAAGGTTTGGATAATGCGAAACAAAGAAGTTTCTATAATATTTTATTTAATTTTTACGAAGTGTAATATTATGAATATAAAGGAAGAGTGAATTTAATAATAAATTCGTTGTTTTGACAATTTTTTATTTTATATGTTCTTCTTTGGTCTCGAATATTATCATAAAAAAGTTTTATTTATTTTCTCATTAAATTCTGCATTAATATAGACATAAAAGTACTTGGATAGGCAAACATTTTTATTGGATCAAAATTGCAAAACGAGTTGATGTATCAAACTTATTAACGATGTAAAATGACACTTTGTCTGAAGCTAAGTTATAAATTGCATGTATTTAAACGAAAAATGGCGTTTTAAAGCATTTTTCTAAAATTACGTTATAATTATAATTGTTGGTATACGCAATAAACAAACAATTTCCTTGTTTGTTTGACAATAAATTTATTCAATTTCTTAAACATACAATTTACTCCTTAGTCTCTTCCACTCTGCAACAAATATACCCATCATATTTTCAATCTCTCTTTCACGAAAATACCTTATAAGTACACTCACGCGTACAAAGGGCAAATTAACGAGGCTCACACGCGAGCGACGAAATTTCGCGGAATCGTTATATACCTTCCACACTATACATACATATACACATACGACGCCTCCCTTATAATCCTCGAAGAGATAACGCGCGCCGGACATTTTATACTCTAGGTGTGTGTACACTATACACAAGGGATAGAGCGTTAACGAGCCACAGTGTACATATATATATATATACACACACATCGACTTTCCAAGCTGTAAGTGCTGCACGTATGTATACGTATATACGTGGGTAAGTAGCCAAGCAGTGAAAAATGGTATAGAGATTAGAGACGATGAGAGCCTGTGGTGGTTGCTTGCGAGCACGCTGGTTTATGCTAATTCGGTGCGGGCGGTGGTTGTTGTAGTTCCCTATATATATAACGTTGCAGTTCCGACGTACTGGAATGCAACGTAGATGCGGAGATTATTATTGTTTTAGGACTCGGTGTATTAGAAATGAATTTAGAAGGGATAGCTGCGTGTATTTTATCTTCCGTAACCTATAGCTAAATGTATAGTTGTTCCGGAACGCGTTGTACAATTTTGTTTTTAATGTATGCGTATAGGAAATCGATGGGAATTACGAGCTTTGCAAATATAAAAGTATACGTGTGACACTTCAGTAACTGTTCAAAGTAACTTCACAGTGTCTCCATTGACTGTTTGTTATTTTTTCAGTAAAAAGTATATATTCAAGTGGGTGCCTGTATCCTCAGAATTTTCGCGTCCATTCACGCAAAATATACATATATTCAACGACGCTTTTGTCAATATACTAAGAGAACGAACTCCACACCGCGTCACTTGAATTTTTCAATTCAACAGCCGTGCTGGACAATCTATATACACTTTCGCAATATCATTCAGGTAAAAACAGCAACCGCAGTTTATTTATAAACGATAATTACGTTCAATAAGATCCACAGTAAAAAAACGTGGCTCGAATACGCGTAACACTTTTATAATTGACGTCGCTCGTATATATCATCATCATCATCGACGCGCATTGTTACAGTTTATAAAAATAATTCATCACCGTATTTTTCCCGATCCACGTGGAATCCTGCACGTATGTATACGCAAAAAAAAGGAAAATACAACGACGACGAACGGAAACACGCGTTTGATACGCATAAAAAGACTATAAATCGTATCCGCGATTTCATCGAAAACAAGATCATAACGATTACTATAGTGCGAGGCTTATACAACGTCGCTACGCATTTCTGTATGATCAGAATCCTCCGCGCGCTTTTTTCTGTGACACTATATACAACTATGAGAAAGCCTAATTAGCCAGAGATGAAAAATACCGCGCGTATGTGTTGCGGCCTCGCGAGTCGTTATATTATTGGTTAATTGGTCACACGATATGTGTACTAACGGCGACGACGAATCATTCGAAGCATTTCACTTCTCACGGTCTGGACGAATCGAGGTATGGTTATACTCGTCGTCACCTTTGTCTCTCCCTCAGATTTTCCACGAACAAGATCCATGATTCTTTTCGCTTTTGGTTGAACGGCGGCAACACAGGCAGTAAATGGTATCAATTTGTAACTTCAGACGCCGCGTGTGCGATGTATTTATTGCAGTCGTGGGTATAAAGATGTCGAGTGTGTGATTCATCGTGGGGATAAATGGTGGATTGGATTATTTTTCTTTGATTTTCATCGGTTGATTTTGAAGGGAAGCGCTGGCGTAGAGGTGCGATTATTATTGGGAGATTTGTAGCGGAAAGATACATTTCCTAATGGTAATGGATTATCATAGTAGCGGTAATTGATTCATTTTTAATTGCACGCTTGTAAACGATAAAAATTATACTAATCGCAGTAACGGTGGCAGTGGTTTATTGATTTTTGATAAGAATCATAAAAAAAATCTTTTGATATTTCGCTCAGATTAATTGTATAATTTCTAAATTTCGCAATATACATTCATTTCTCCTTTACGATTATATTTATCGCAGCTTTGTCATGACAAATTAAATACCTAATTGCTGAATGACGAAAATAAGCTATAAATCTTCGATAAAAATCTATAGTACCCACTAAAAAAAAAAAGTAAACCGCACGCACGCGCGCTTATAAAGTGAATGAGTAACGCGTGCTTTCAACTTAACCTTAACACATACACACGCATAGAAAGAAATGCCGCGTCGTCTTCTCTCTCTCCTCTAATTGCGTGAAATTACTCATATATAATAACTCGACGATGAGTCTCTCCTCTCTCTCTTTCTCTCTCTGTCTCTCTGTCTAAGCACCCGATCGTCTCCAATTTCGAAAAAGTCGCACTACGCGCACGCGCCTGTGACCTTCGCGGCGACGTAGAAAATTCTCTCTCTTGTATCCACCGTCGATCTCCATGCGTTCACATAAAGTGCATTTATAAATAAATACGCTAACGTATAACGCGTGTGTGTCATAACATTTTTTCCCTTTTCGCGTAACTATCCTTCTTCTTCTTTTTTTTTAAGGGAAAATCGCGCGCGTATAGAGTGAAACAGCAGCGATGAGTAAGGATGAAAAATCGTGCCGCGTGTAGGTGAGAGATCGCCGAGGACTGATTATACTACTACCGTCGTCGTTTCTGCTGCTGCTGTGAAGATGCGCGTATAGAGATGGTTAATTACTCTCTCTTTCTCTCTCTCGAGTGCGAGTATATAGCGCGCGATCATCGACCGGAATATCTCTTTGTTCGATATTGATTAAATGTGATATTTTAATTATACTCGCCGGATGCCTTTGGTTTTACGTCCGCGCGAAATTGGCCATAAAAGTGTATGTTATACGTTACGCTTTTGTGTTGTTCTATACGCGCTTTATTATTAATTTACCGAGGAGGACATATCCGTAGCTAATGGCTCTCGATTGATATTATCATTATTCGCGCGTTAGTGGCTTGTTTCGGTTTCTCCTATATAATAATATATATGAACACGTATATATATATATGTATACGTATTCCTTTGATATATAATAATACAGCGCTGGAGCAACAATGTTCCGAGAACACCTTTCATTACCTTAATAAGGTAATTAACTGTCCATCCTCTATTATATATGCACATCTGCTTCTGCTAAAGTAGAGCTCAACGTCCCTGACCAAACCTTATCACCTGCGGCTACTGTTACGTCTATTATATATACATCATCTTCCTATATCACCTGACAACTGCGTTATAAAGATTAGACATATACATCCACCTTCTCCGAAAAATCATAAACCTTATACCTCGATAATTTCGATACCTCGCGTAAATCTCGAATCCTAACCACTTATCCTTCTTTTTTTCCATATAAATCACGCCGCACGAAGTGGAGTAGTAGCAGCATCATACAGTCAGGGTCGCGATCTTATACTACTGTAATATAACTATGCCATCGAGACGAGAATAATAAAACAATTTGCCGTGGTTTAAGAATAGACGCGCGCCTCGTGTATATATATAATATAGCATAGGTGAAAAACCACATCATATGGGGAGAGGGTGTACATAGCAACGACCGGTTTCACACACGCACCCTTGATTGGCTTTTTGCGCGGGTGCGTACGCGGTCGTTTATAGGCTTTTATAAGCGGTTAATTGAATGTTATACGCCGTAAATATCGTGGTTTACGGCAAATCGAATTATAATATATGCGCGCGTGGTGCCAAAAATAAACAAAAAAAAAAAAACGAAAATGAAACTATTAATCCGTCTTGAATCTACATCGTACATAAACAATGTATTTTATACACATAGCTGAAAATTCTACCCAATACATTGGCAATCCGTATTACGCACCGTATATACCACAGCATTACTATACCACCGTTCCGTTCATTCACCCACTCGTGGTCCGAAAATAAACCGCACTACTACTATTCGCCCTCCTCGCGGATTAGCGTTCCTTCCACAACATTCACTCACTCTCTCTCTCTCTCTCTCTCTCTCTCTCTTATATGTATATATACGTGTGCGTGTGCGCTCCTTCGGTTATTACGAGAACGAGAGAGAGAGAGAGAGTGCAAGTGCCGCAGCCTTGCCGTTGAAAGTTGCAAGGCCGTCTGCTCCCCCTCCCTCTTATATATATATATATATATATATATATATATATATGTACACTCGCGCGCATCAGACTCGTTTCGCGCTGTAGTGCAATGCATGCATGCGGCTATATAGAAGAGCGTCGGCGGCGGTGGTGGCGGCTGTCTTTCGGCTTACAGAAGAAGAAGAAGAAGAAAAAGGAGAAGGTGGAGTAGTGGTAGTAGTCTATCTATTATCCCACTTTTTTTTTTCGTTCTGTGATATTTCCATTTGTATACGCAGTGCTCGTCGCTTTCTCTCGCGTGTGTGTGGATTGAAATGCGTGTGTGTGTATATATATATATATATATATATATGTATAAGGCGATTATTTTCTTGGAATAATATAATATATAGGAGGGGGATTATTATTATATTGCAGCGGCGGCTGGGCTGTGATTTTAGTTCGTGATGTAATTATGGTTTTATATATATATTGCCATAATGGTTTATTTTCGTCGAGGTATAATAATACATTGCATGTGAAATAAGGGAGGTGGGAATATTTTAGGTTTTTGATTGGTTTGAAAACACACGTTAAAAAGTATTCAATTCATATACATGAATATCGGAGAAGAAGAATAAGTTATCTCCGTACGCATTCGAGTATAAATACGCTCGTCTATTTCATTCGACGCTTCAATAAACAACATAATAAAAATAAAAAGCACATACACATTTTGTCCGAAGCCGCAATCTGCTTACATATATATGCATATCTCCCATATCTATTTTTACACCCCATCACGCGATTACCTTATTATTTAACTTTTCCATCTATACCCGCGCTGATATTATATAAGCTTCGATCCCTCCTGATTTCGATCAATTATATTACCTGCATGCGTGCGCAGCGCTGCACACGCGTTGAGAATTTACATACACCTCGGTGTCCTCCTCTCTCTCTCTCTCTCTCTCTCTCTCTCTCGATAACATCGCAACGAACGGCGCGTGCACGCGATATCTTATTTAAAGCCCCTTCGCGTGTATATATATGTACATAGTGGAAAAACGCGCAAGGAAATCCGAAACAGGTTCTCTCTCTGTGTATGTATATGTAATAGAGCGAAAAATAGCGCGACGTATATATTTATATATATATATATATGATCTAGGATCTTGGAATTTCAATGTAGGCGTGTGTGTGTGCGCATATCTATATATGTGTATGGGTGATAAAAGGAGGAAATCTCATTTCACAAGGTGGTGTGTGTGTGTGTGTGTGTGTGTGTGTGTGGGTGAAAAATCAGCGTTGTAATACTGCTAATTATGACAAAGCTGATATTTTGATAGGAAGGTGCCGGCGGGCGGTCGTCGCTTTTATTCTTGCGAGAGCAGGAGAAAGAGAGAGAAGAGAAGATCCGACGTGAGATATGCGTGAAAGTTAAGATCGAGCACGAGTGTATGATATTACCTGCGTTTAGGTTAGCATATGTGTAAAATTATTTATGGAAAAATAATTGTACGTATATAAATAAATCTTTACCAACTTTGGGTACCCAAATGAAAACCGTTCATGAATTACGAAGAACCAATATACCGACAAATGTCAATATCACAGACACGATGCGACGCGTACGGTAAAAGCAAGCCGCGTCCACATGTTCTCTCGTACCAAGCACGTAAGTAATTGATCCGTAGCTCGCGGGGGACCTTTGCTTTCCCCGTCATGCGGTTATATACCTTTCTTCTCATCCCTCGTCATCGACGCGCATTGTTCGTTCGGAGTATACGTATATACATGTATATTAACAGCTGTAAGAGTCTCGCGGTGTTGTTTAACTTTTTTGAACGAAGTGTATACCTTCCGGGTTCGAGTATTGCCCATAATTACCGTATCGCTTATATAGACATAATTCGAGTACATATATATATATAAGTAAATTAGGTTCTTGTCGGAGCAGAAACCACCATACGAAAAAGGTAGGAACGTCAACTCCTGGCAAGAAAACAGTTTGAGTCAACACATACACGCGTGTGTTGCATACTTATACGCGGATACTAAGAAAAACACAAGAAACGTAAAGCGAAAACATTATACACCGCTGCGTATGCACACGTACTCATCGATCAATATATATATGACGGGCCGCGCGTAAGGTATAAGGATGATGGTGATGATCCCTCTTGGCTTTTATTATTTCAACGTCGCGAGCTTCGACACTGAGTATCTGTGTGTGTGTGTGTATATATACACCGTGCAAAAAGTAGACGAGACGGTTTTCACGAAGATGCGGTTGTTCTCCGTATATATACTGTTCAGGTTTATGCTCGTTGTTTTAAGATTGCCGAGAGGTTGAGACGCGTCAAGGATATGCGTGTGTATAGGGAAAATATTAATTTTTTTTTTTTTCGGTTTAATTATTGGTAGGGTTTATGTATAACGATTAATAATAATTTTTTTAGTAGAATATATATACTTTTACCAACTTTCTTCTACGTTATCTCGAACTACATTAAAACCTACAGTTTAAACATATTTTTCTATATGTTCACCTGGTTCTATACACAACATGCTCCTATCGGCAACCCCAACGTCGAAAATCAATCGATTTCTCGATCGATCCAGTTTTTGCTCACCTATACTACACACCCGATAAATAATTCATCCACGTGACAACGACGACGATCCACGGAAACTCTCTTCCCATATACCTTCAGTACCACACGCGTAGGTCGATGAACTTATACTGGGCGTCAAGGGCGCATGGTTTTTCACACACATACATACACATACGCGTTGTATACTTCCTCAAAAAGGAAACTGCACTAGGCGCTGAATTTTTTTGCCCCTCTATCCCTGGTTTATATAGCGAGTTTTGCCTTGCGGTGATATTTTAGTCCCTGATGTGCGCAGATTGTTGCTACCGCTTTAGATTTATAGCTATCGGTTGGGAGAAAAGAAGAGGGTGAAAAAGGTTTATGGACAATGAAATCAAATTAAACGCCGGTGCTGTACGTTTTTTTTTACTCGTTGGAATATCAAAGTCGCCCGAAGGGGTTGAATTGAACCTCGCGAAAGGTTTTGTATATATACATAAAACCATGTATATTAATGAACGAAAGAAAGGATTAATGGAAATTTCAGACATCACTGGTGATTGACGTTCCTCATCGTGTTTATATCTTCGTTGCGATAAAATCCTCGCGATAAGAGAAACCACGATAAATATAATCGATGAAGTGTAATGTTAGTGTGTTTGTTTCCTTTTCTTTGAAAAAAAAAAAAAAAAAAAAAAAAAAAAAAAAAAAAAAAAAAAAAAAAAAAAAAAAACCCCCCCCACCCAACCCC
>JAYJLV010032821.1:0-27784 GCA_036873485.1 Torymus texanus | reverse complement strand
CTTTTATAATTTTTTCACTCATTTTTGTAATTGGAATACTTGCAGAGTTACATACAATAGAAGAGACATCATTTTTCCTCAAAAAACGAATTTTTAAGATAACATGGCTAGAGATCTTGGGTAGAGGGGCCTATGAGAATAAATTCCGGAACGGGGGTTCAATATTTTTAGTTCTAAGACATGATCTTTCAATTTGGTACAAATCCGTGACCCAAAGGTTATGCACTCTCCTTGTTAGTACTAAAGCTTTAAAGCTGCTTAACAGGAAAAATGAATCAAAAGATATAAACCATAATAATAAAAATGAAATATTATGCGTATGATTATAATGAGTTTTGCATATAAAACGTAAATATGTGTTATTTTTAAAAATCATTAATACCTCTGTTGTCCTCTTCTTACACTTATCGCTAGCAGCAAATATGTTTAACTGCATAGATCCTGGTGGCAGTGGACATTGATCAATGTCTACTCTACGGAGATCAATATCGATACCACTAGTTCCTCTGTAACAACAAATTTTAAGTTTACACGAAAATGAAAAAAAAATGGCCGTTGCCATAAAAAACTCTCCTTGATTCGAAATATAAAACTAGAAACTCACTTAAAATAGTAAGTATCATTTGCGTAACCAAAAAACGGGACAGTATACGTTAACATCCAAATATTTCCTCCTCCACAATCGTAGTAAGGCTTTGACCATCGTCCGTCCTCGTATCGCACAGTTAGAATTTCATCTTCCATTCGCTCTGTATGACTGCTATCATTGTGCGTGTAAGTATGGTAACCTGAAACAGACGAGAATTCCGTGTTATTTTTTCATTTAAATCCGACGGTCGCGGTAATTCAATTTTCTGGAAATTCAGTTAAAAGAAAACAATATTGACAATTTATATTTTTTCTTTTTTTGGTTTGTTTTTGTTTACAAGAAAAATATCGTTTTGTTTTTTCAAATAAACGTGTATCTGATTTAATTACATTATACTGTGTAAACTTGTAATATACATATACACACCCTTATATGAGAAATCGATTAAGCTCTCTGTTTGTTAATGCCAACCTTATAATACACATCCGATAGGTCAATATGATTCCGCTTTACGTCGAAAATAGGATTTAATAAGATTTAACGGATTTCTCAATATAGAAGTAACAATGGACACGTCACACAGTTTCCTTAATTTATCTCTCATTTTGCATTTCCTGCGAAATAGCCTATCAATAACGGAAAAGCTCTTATTATTTTTCGATATTACTCGAGTAAAATTCGATTCCACTATGTCGATAAAGAGTATAATATATGCGCTTGCATGTGTTTATTACACCAGTGTTTTCAGTGTTTTCTGTTGAGTAAAATGACAAGGAGAGCCAAGGATTTAAACGCAGCTAAGGATTTTGAGTAAGTGTTCTAATGAACTGTGTCACGCGATGCCAACATTCTGTGTGAAGTATACGGCATGAGAGGTGGTAAACTATTTTTAAGAGATTTTATAATTCGTATTACCTTCAAAATTCGTATATAAAAAAAAGTGAGAATATATATCCTATATCTAATATTATTTGTCATTATTAAGATTAGATAATGGTTGTATAAAAATTTTTTCACAAACTCAAATTATCAAGTCATATATTTATGTTTCCCTAGCATTAAGCTTATCGGAAATCATGAGAACTTTACATTTCACGACAAATTACCAAACGTACCTATATAACAGAAATCTCTGTTAGATATCTTTCGTGAGATAGTATTGATTTTTAATTCAGAATGATTTGGTTAATGATTAATGATTTGAGAATAACTTTTTATAGGTAGGTCTATAATAATAGATTTGTCCGAACTTCAGATCATGGAATTATTTATGTAACTATTTCTGTTCAAGCTAAGAGTAGCACTGAAATCGATAGTAAAAGAATATACCATTTTCCATGATACATGTCATTTGAAACGCCATTTCAAACCACTACTTAAAATAAATAGATTTTTTTTTAATACACGTTCTAATAAAATTTAACGGTAAAATTATATTAGACTTTGTAAGTAGAAGAGAATATTAACATTTTTATCTCGTTCATGGAGAAGACTTTGTCCAATGAAATCCTCTAATCTTTTAATACCAAATGTATGCTTCAGGGTGCGTTTAAATAAGATTATCATATAATGAGTTCATCCTGGATAAATTTACTTCCAGAATATAAATACACCAGCAATAATTATTTAGCATTACAATAACCTTAGCGCTAAAAAGCAAATATGTTAAAATGTTTAAATAATAAGAATTTTTCTAATATGAAAAACCTAATTTTTTTCTGTTCCAAGAATGAAAGAAAATTACTGTTAAAGTAGGTTTAATGTTACCGTGCTTCTCTTAAGGTTACATTCACACACGCGACACCAAGTTGTCAATAAGTAGATCTTTTGATGGAAAATGTCAAACTACATCGAACTGTGTCAGACTCGCGCTCTAACCGTGTAAAATTCTGAGTAAGACATTTAAGTGTACTTTGACACAGTTTGGCACGATTTGTTACAAAAAATCATTTCACTGTCATGTAACTTTTGAAAAGGTTTATTTCTGGATTGTTTTACTATCACATTATTTAGAAAAGACATTTCTACAAAATATATATACAATGCTATATATAAGAATAAATAAACAAAAGAGATATTCATAAAAATGAAATATAGCCGAGCGCGCGCGCTTTTGTTATTGAATCTCTTTCATTTATCAAATATTGTAGTTTCTATACATTTAATATTCACAAAAGGTTCTATTCAGAAGAAAATATTTACTGTACTTTCTAAGTGCGCATGCACCGTGAATTTTAACGCTTGCGGCAATTATTTTCATAAGCTTCGTATATCACGTTTAATCTAAATGCTATTGTCGCAGTAAACCATTATTGACATTAATTAAAATATCATTAAAGTAGTTGAAAATCAAAAAGAAAGTAGAAAAAAACGATATAATTTCTAATTTATATTAAACGCACGATATCTATAAGAAACGTAATAAAAACACACAGAACTGTGTGTATCTCGTCCTCATTGGTAAGCATCAGCTGAATCACCTTTCTTCCTTATATATAAATCTAATCATGCTCCTGAATAAAAAAAACTAGAATTTCCGATGATCAACTTCAAGCCATTATATATCCCCTGACCTTAATAATCCATATAAATAAATTTAATTCTCTTAATGGACTTCGGAAATTGATTCCCTCCACTCGTATAAATATTCTCACACACGTGCAACTCTACCCGCTCTGTTTTCACGGAATTCCACGAGAGAATGTCTGTTTTTCAATCGGTTGTTTTTTCCAATTTCTCGCGGTACTCTCTGCGTCGGACGCACCCGAGGACGCGTCTGCACACACACACACATACGTAACAATGAAAGCTTCAATTAGAAAGGCAAACAAATGAATCGAGGTGACCATAGATAACTGCTACTGCAAACTGTACTAGACAGAAAGCCAACGAGAGAGAGTGAAAGAGAGAGAAAAAAAAGAAAAATTTATCACCACACATTATATATATATATAATAGAGGGTGCGGTATGTATGTATATATATATATATATGTGTATGGAAACTCTTCCGCGCGACTAACCACGACCAAGCGAGTATATCATTATTTAAAAGCGAAGAGTTCAGCATACTCCCGCGCGCGGCGATGCCCCACTAATCCATTATTCAGCAAGATTTTCAAGAAACGGCTCCGCGTACACTCCATTACCCATATTCGCGTGAAATGCGACACATACACACACATACATACATCATACGAGTTATAAAAGCATATAATATACAATTTACCCTCTCGCGCGCGTGCTTCGCGTTTCCCCATCATGTTACTCACGATCTCGAGAGCTTTTCTCTGTGTGTATATATATATATATATATATATATGTATATGTATATATACATTTCTCCTCTTTCGTATATATATATCAAGACGACAAACGTGCGTCAATGATCCTCCCCGCAGTAATAGATTCTTATCGCGTTCTCAGGCTCGATGGTTCTCTATCATTCGCCCTTATAATATTTCAGCCATCAGCGCTCGACATCAAATACCAATTCGCCTTTGCTACCGTACCACCGCGTCATTTCTTATCTTCATCAGCAGCCTCCTCTTCCTTTCTATATACATATACACATACCTACACACGAGTATTCTATAGCCCCGTATACAGAGAGACGACGACAAACGAACTTCTGAGCATCGTCGTCGTCCGCGCGTGCTGGCAAATCAATCGACGGAAAAGCTTCTCTTTCACTCACTCTCTCACTCTCTCTCTCTCTCTCTCTCTCTCTCTCTCTCTCTCTCTCCCTTCCTATCGCTATTCAAAGCAGCAGCAGCAGTGACAGGGAGCCCCACTTTCCTGAAAAGCTCCTTATCGCGCGATTAAACGTCGAGTGAGAGCGTTCGCGACCAGGTACATCGTTAAATAATCCATCTCTCTCTCTCTCGCTCGCACGATTCGAGGTGTCTTCTTTGGCTCGAGCACGCGTCTCTTTCTCTTTCACCCTCGTCCACTCGAGCAGTCATCGAGAGTACCCATCCTCCTCCCCCCTTATATTTCATCCATCCCTCTTCCTTTAGGGGGAATAAAAGCCCTCGCGAAAGTTATGTGTGTGATGCTCTATATACACGTATATAGGAAAAATCGAAGGTGATAAGTCGAGCTTTGCTATTCGCTCTCTGTCTCTCTCCCTCTCTCTTTATTCCCCGCGTTCACACTGGCATTGAAGAACACACCAGCTCTATATACTCGTATAGGTATCCATCTGCATGGGAATAGCTATTATATATACGTGTGTGTGTGTGTATATATATATATATATATATATATATATAGATATGTGTGTGTGTGTGTAGGAATGCGCGTGATCTCCGGCGTATATATAAAGCGGAAGTCACAAGGGGGAGAAAGAGAGTGAGAGAGAGAGAGTGAGAGAAATTCAATTGTCAAGTTTGATGGAAGCTTACAGCTTGCATCAAGTGCAATGAGTGAGAGAGAGAGAGCATTGTTGCGCACGGATGAGAGTCAGAGCGTGCGAGCTTGGCAAAAAAGGTAATCGCGGAAACGCTCTCATCGATTGGTGCTCTAAGGTGAGGCAACGGTAGCGCGGTGCGGAAAGCACCAGTACGACCGACGGGACGGGCGGGAGGGCAGTAGCGAGCGGGTCACATCGATCTGAGAGAGTAGCAGCACACACGCACTCTCTCGCATACACACACATACATACAGTGTCTCTCTCTCTCTCTCTTGTTCTTATTAAATGCGAGTCCAAGAATCGCAAGCTCTATCTACCTATCTATATATCTATATATCAGATACGTGTGTATACCCTCCCCATAATATGAAGTATATAGAAAGATATATATATATATATAGTAGTCAGATCGTGTCATACCCCGGCTGAACTGATTGTAGCTGGTGATTCGCCTCTCGGCGTTCTTTCTCGCCCTGTAGAACCACTCGCTGCTGTTGCTCAGGTACTTGTACTCAACTGCTAGGTCCTTCACGAGTATCCCATCGTCATCCTGTAACCTATGGGCGAATGGACAGTACAGCCATCGTTCCCTATATTGCAGCTTGTCATAACAATTGCCGGCAGCAAAGATGTCCTCGTCGAATTCGACCATCGATAATACGCTAGCGTGCAGAAGATATTCCGACGAAGTCATCACTTCGGGCGCGTACTTCCATAACCGCGTGAGCATATTAGCTCGGTTAACAGCTAAATTAGCCTCGAGTCTGAAACGTTCCTGAGCATACTGGTCGACGACGCCCTCGCCAAGGTTCAAATCCGTACCGGCGGTACAATTCTCACCTAGCAGATGCTGGTTCTCGATTATACGCAAGAATCGCGTGACTATGTCCACCTGACCGCTGCCGATCGAGACCGTAGCGGTTGCCGAGCCGATGCTACCAGACATAGGCCGCTCGCTAGTCGCGTTAGCGTCGATCTCGAGGCCAGCGATGAGCTCGAGGCCTCCGCCACCACCGCCAGCCTCGGCCTCGTAGTAATCAGCTGCACTGGCGTTCCATTCGGCCAGCTGGAGTCTATCGGCCGGTTGTAGTAAGAGCAACTCCGGGAACGAGAAGGTCTGATACTCCGGTTGCTGCGGCTGCTGCTGCTCCGGTATTTGCTCCGACTCCTGCACAGGCGGACCCGCCCGGTTATTCTTCGAACCTCGTGCACTGCCTCCACCGCCGGCGCCGCCGCCGCCGCCGCGTACTCCCAATCTGCCGCGCGAGCGTCCGTGCCGGATCTGTGCGGAGGGGCCCTGTTGCGCCTCCTCGGCGTGCGACAACGACGAGGAGGACGTTGCTGACTCGATGCCATGCTCGCGTAGTCTGCGCTCGATAAAGGACGGCCGCTGGTTCTGCTGGTGCCTGGGTACTGCTGCCTCTGCCACGACCTCGTCGTCATCCTGGTCGTTACTACTGCTGCTACTAATACCACCAGCAGCTCGTGGCTCGCTACGAGCGCAGCCTAACAAGGCGAGCAGCAGCAGCAGCAGGAGAACGACGACGAGGCGATCGACACGCAGCTGCAGCAGTAGCTGGCCGCTCGGCTGCCGCCTCATGCTACAACGGCAGCAGCATAATCCGTAATCGTCGCGCTGCGGCTCCTCCTCCTCCTCCTCCTCTTTCTTCTCCTCAGCTTGGCTGCCGAGTAGCAGTAGCCGCCCGTGGCGAGGAGCTCGAGGGCATGTCTATATAAAAGACACAGCCTGCACAGCACCACTCGCTGCTACTGCTGCTGCTGCTGCTGCTTCTTTCTGCAGGCGCGCGCACCGCCCGCAGATACGGACTGACTGCCGCTGCCACACAAGCCTGGGCAGCAGCAGCAGCAGCAGCAGCCCATTCACGCGTGCTCTCTCTTTCCCTCTCATGCTGTTGGTGCTCTATGGCGGTAGCGCGCATGCCCCGGCAGCAAAGCAGCCCCCGAGACCTTCGCCTTTGCCCCTGCCGTGGAGTGAGAGGGAAAGAGAGAGAGAGAGAGAGCGAGAGAGAGAAAGAGAAAGCCACCCTCCCCCGTTAGACCGTCTTTTCCCAGCCCGCGTGCGATGCATCAAGCGAGCGAGCGAGCGAGCGAGCAAGCAAGCGTCCAAGAAGAAGAAGGAGGAGGAGGATGAGAAGGAGGAGGGCTTGAATTATTGCGATACTGTATATGTGCGAGCGCATGACTCCCTCTCTCTCTCCCCTCGCGCTCGCTCGCGCAAGCGTGTGGATTCCCTTCAATTAGCATGCAGCCCCGAGGCCGAGTTAACTGCTCTCCCTCCCTCATTCTCTCTCACTCTCGGCCCGGGCTAATGGATGGACGACGACACGTACGTGTGTGTTAGTATGCGATACTTCACTCCCTCTACCCTCGGATGTACACAGGAGGAGGACAGTTTAATGATCTCGCTCGAGTGGTCGCATCAATCCACGCGCGGGGACTTTGTGACTTCTTCTTCTTCTTCTTCTTATTCTTTTCTTCCTTGATGTCTGTATTATACTTCGTTCTGTCGCTAGCGCGCGTGCGTGAGAAGGGCACAACGAACTCGTATATATACTCTCCCTCTGTTTTCTATATAGTACATGTATATATAAGAAGCTTTTCCTTTCACCAAGCTCTTACAAGTCAGCTTGGTAAATGTACGCGAAGTGCGCTGGAGAGTTTAGAAGTCACGCCGCGCGTTTAGCTCCTGAATCAAGTGTGTGCCGCACGGTGGCGGCCTTGGATAATATGCAACAGATATACCAGAGAGTAATCGGTTACGCTAATTTTACAACGCGGGGGATCGATATTTTTCAGTAGCCAATCGCTATATAGGTATATATACAAGTGTAAGCTCGTGTATATATATATATATATGATGGTAATTTCGTATAGCCGCACGACGAGCGCGAGACTTTATAGCTCGCGCCTTGTTTCCGCGCGCAGGGAATGTATATTATATAGGACGTTACGGATTTTATCAGCGAACGCGAATTATTTTAACGTACTTTCGTCGTTGCTCCTACTGATACACCCCCGCGCTCTCACTATACGCTGTGGTGTATTTTATATGACTTTCAAAAGGGCAGATCGTATGTATGGATATCTGTATAGACATGCATAAACGGAAAATGTGCGCGAGCTCGAAAGTATATAAGCATCATATCTGTATATGCAATCCTTTTATACGATCTATCCTCTTTGGTTTTATAGATGTATATATATATATATATACATATATCGTTGTCATGCGGTAAATTACGTGTGTTGAATGTTTTCGTGCATAGTGCGCGCGCTGAGAGAAAGAGAAAGAACGAGCGAGTGCACGGGTATAGGTATAGAATTTATTTCAATGGAAAGAAAAAAAATGCCTCAAGGAGGCCGGAATATATTTAACTATATATATATATATATATATATATATATATATGTGTGTGTGTGCATGCGCGCGCGGACATATAATAATTTACGATGTTGGGTATCATTATTTAGAGCATGAAGTCGCGTTATTTTAAAAAGGAGATTTGATCCTTCCGCGAGATAGAAAAAGTTATATGAGATCGAGGGAACGATATTCGTCCGCAATTTGAAATAAAGGAAGTAGTTACGGGCCGAGTTTAGTCAGACGCTGAATGCGAATTGACTTTCTTATATTATAGCTGCTGCTACTGCTGCTGCTACGCTGCTCGTGCTCGAAGCGATGAGGAAATTAATATTTTCTCGATTACATTTCGATTTGTGAAACTGAACGAAATCGAGTGCTTTTTTTTACCCTATATACATAATCTGCGTCCTGTTTGTAATAAGCTTTTAATTCATATTCTAAATAGTTAATTAACTTTTAATGCTGATATATATAAAGCACAGATTATCTCTGCATTGTTTCATACAAACTCTTTCATGCGTGAATTTCTCCTGCTCAGCGGACAACCCGCATAGACTTTTATCAAAAGATTTTTTTTTGTTAATTTCCAGCGTGAAATGTTATAACAGCCTTGGGGAAAAGCAAATTAACAAAATAAAATTTTTTTTATTTTTACTAAAAAAATATTTCAGAAGGAAATGTTATATTTGAACTTTATTGAATAATGTTTATTTCGTTACGAAATTACGCTTTTAATTTCTACAAAATATTCCACTTTTGAAAACTTGATATATTTTCACTTTATAATATTTTTTTCTTTACGGTACGTTTTAATACTTATGTTTATTATCACTAATATAAGTATTTCAGTTATTTACAGATTATATTTCATTCATTCCACTAATGACTTGAATCGCTAATTAACAGCCGCATTGACATACATTTGTAAAAACCCATTACTAATGTTATGCTATATTTTCTTCTTCGTCAAATGCTCAAAGCTTGGAACACTTGAAACGTTTGCCTGCAATAACGGTAATGCAACATTTATGACGTCTCAACTTGGTTTCAAACGATTCCAGCGTTATACTATAGTAAAAATTGGATTGCTCGAAATTTTCATGCGTCGTAAATTTTATATTTTTTAGTATTTATGTCTGAAATTTAAGAGTACAGTCCTGTCAAAAGTAATGTTTTTGAAAATATGATAAAAAAATCATGAGAGGAAACCTTGAAATTATATAAAACCTAAAAAGATTTCGTAGAAATGCCAGCTCAATTGAGATGACAGTTTTCATTGAATTATTAGTTTGCGCGAGCAATTCTTTAAAGAAATTGAAAAACCTTCAGTGGTGTATAGAGCACCTCTGCTTCTTATTACCGTCTTATTTTCGTGAGTCAAGTCTTTCGTGACTTTTCGCCTCTGTGATTACGAACAATTACTTTAAAAAAGAAAAAAAATTGAGGAAAATTTTAATAACTTCAGGAGCATTCTCACCAACTAATGGAAAACTGTAAATTATATGGTAATTAAAATTATTAATAACTAAGAGATATACTATTCTACAATATCGTAATGTCCTAAAAAATGATAAGTTTAAAGTTAACTATGAAACTTGCATTGAGCCATGACCGCTTTCATACCACTGATTATTTTATATTTAATATGATATTGTAATTGTTAACTTAGCTATAAGTTTAAATAGGGTCATCTATTTGAACATTATAATATATATTGCGCATTGTATAGATTAAATTATTATCTTCGGTTAAACAATTTCAGTATTTTACAGGTAAAAAATTGATATTTTATTAGTTAAATTATCATACTGTTACACAAAAATCGTATATATATATATATATATATATATATATATATATACACACACACTAAATTATAATAACAACATTAATTGTAAATATAGTCTTCTAAGAAGAAAATAGAAATATTAAATATAATGTTTTTAACTTGTTAAGTTACACTAAACCAAAATTATCTAAATTTTTTTTTTAATTTTTAACGGGTGCATATAGATAAATGTGAAATTCATGAAGTTTTTGCAAAATTTGACTTTAAAACTCGTAAAGATACAACTAAAGAGCTTGGTACTTGAAATATTGAACATTAACTTTATAGAGACATTCAGAACTCGTATCTAAAGCTTGCATGATTTTCCGAGAGTTTTAAATTCTTTGTATAACAAATATTTGATTTGAATCATTCCCATGAATAGACTTTATTTCTTCAAAAACAAATCATTATTATTATTCTTAACATAGAAAATATATATTATTTGATAAAAAGCTTTATTATGTTATAGTTTTTTATTTCTTACGATTTCATCAAAAAGATTTTCATTATTTTTTGGGTAAAATAAAAATACTTGAATCAATTGTTTAATTAATCGAATGAAAAACACCCGCAGAGTCTATACAAAAATCAATAATTTTTGCAATAGTATAACAAGAAACTCCTAAATATATATCGTGCATATATATTACTGATATTATTTGATATATTATGGTAACGACAATGCCATTAAAAACACATTATATTTTAATATTTCATGTGAAATTATTAATATATCGACAATTCTTTAACTTAACTTCTGAATAATGCTATATAGTAAATATAGATATTGTTATAATATCAAAGATAATAAATAGAATTTTTAACCTTATCAATTAAATTATTATCTTTTCACATATTCATGAACAAGTATTTTATTATTAATTAAAGTATAGGTTTCAGATTCTAGATAGATAAATATGTTAACTATAAAGATATCCTTTTAACAGTGTACATACTTGAAACGGAAGTTAAAACTTAGCTAAACTAACATCAAAAACTAACTTTTGATGTTAGTTTAGCTGAAGCTAACATTAAAACTTTAATAAATAATTATGTAAAGCAATTAATTGATCAATTTTTATATAAAATATTAATAAAAAGTGATTATACAATTTCTCTTCCATTACTGATTTTTTAAATCACTTATACATATCATAACTTATATAAATATGATCGCGGGAACTGAAAATTAATGAATTACTTTACATAATTATTTATTGCAATTTTAATGCTAAAAATCAACTTCTGACAGAAAAGTAACAGATCATAACATTTTTCAGTTTATATTTGAAATTAAAGAGCTATCTTTCACTTTGCTCTGAAAATATTTTTATTCAACATCCGTCTGACGAGGTCGAGATTTTACCAGAACCTCGCTCTGGTGGGACCTTGCTATTTTGCACATGGCTAAGCGCTCCCTTAGTGACGAATTATCTTAGGCCTTTGAACAAACACGTCCGATTTATTTTCTGCTTGGGCAGTTTGTAATAAGCCAGTGAACTGATAATAAGTCCGCATACTTTATAAATGTATAGGCAAGACTGCTACTCGGGAAAATCTTATAGTTTTACCATTGCGAAAAATATAACATCTCAAAAACCAACATTTTTTAGCGCCAAAATATTTTTTGGGCCATTAAAACTACCATTAATGCATTTTTAATGATGTATATTTGGATGAGTGCAAGTATGTATGTAATCAAGTTCCACTAACAACTCAAAGTGATGTTAAATGATCGAGCTCAGATTCGCAAATATCACTTGTCACATAGAGTCTGGTCTCAGGTCTGGTTCTATATGAATAAGGCATAAAATTGTAAATTATAACAATATAGGAAGACATTTAAAAATCATAAATCATTTTTTTCGTATATAAAGGTATACGTCAAAAACCCTCAATTTTTTCAAAAGGGAGCCTTTGCACTGAAATTTTAGAGATATCAATTTATATAAAATATTTGCAAAAGTTGTTGATTGCATCAAAACAAAACTTTTATTAAGGAAGATTTTTTTGTAAAAGCAATTCCTGGAAATCTAGACCTAAAAAACAATCTAAAATTCTAAATACACTTAAAATAGTCGATTTTAGCATATTTTTTATATATTACGTAAAAAATATATTTTGACGCCTACAAGTATAAAGTTCTTCTACATATTGTAGTTATTCCTTACATGTAAAACCAAAGTTTGAAAATAAACAGGGGGGTTTGGCGCACGATAGTAGTGTGGGGGCTCAGCCCCCTATTATAGTAATTATGATTTGTTGAATACTCACAAGGAAATAAATGTTTGTTTATATATTGCAAAAAATACAATAAAGTTACTATAGTAAGTACTGTAATAAGAAAAATAAAAATAAGTAAGGTAACTTGAGTTGATTCAGTCCCCAATCTATTTCATTACTTTTCTAGTCCTTTAATCTCTACCGATCTCCACCTCCACCTTTAACGAGTCACGCGTCAGAAAAGAAAGTATTTCTTTTATAATCCAAATATAAGCAATAAAACCTAATTGAAACTGGTACAGTCAGAGAAGTGAGATCTTTTGTTTCAAATTTATAAACGTAAAATACGATTTCTGGAAGAAGATGTGATTTGAGGTAAAGAAGGTGCAAAAATTGCCAACATTATGTTCACAAACAAGGCATGGATTAAGGTGACAAGCCATGGTTGAATCTGATAAAAAGGTAGTGAATAAATTCTTAAATAACAAAGTCCATATATATTTTGAAAGGTTCAAATTTTTTTTATGATTAAGTTGTATAATTACTTATAATTTAAAACTATGTTATGCAGGTATTTGAGATTCTGACCTTGCAGTCCATTAGATTTAAAAAATCCTTCTGAATTAGAAGCTGGCATGTCATTGCCGCAGGATTTTTTTTTAACAAACCAAGGTAATGGTCTGAAAATTTAAGAGCACCTTTGAAATTGTATTTGTTCTGGAAAATGTGAGCTACTTTTTTTATAAAAGCTTTAAAGAAAAAGCTAAAATAAATAAATAAAATTGTAGAAAAACATTCAAATTTTAATAAAAAACATTAAAAAATTAGATTTTTCATTAAAAAACAATTTTAAGATATTTTTCCAGAAAAGTAGCTCATATTTTCTATAACTGTTATAACAAACAAAGGTACTCTTAAATAATCAGACCCTTGTCTTGCTTTGTTAAAAAAATTTACTGCGGCAATGACATGCTAGCTTCTAATTCAGAAGGATTTTCTAAATCTAATAGACTGCAAGGCCAGAATCTCAAATACCTGCATAATATAGTTTTAAATTATAGGTAATTATACAACTTAATGATAAAAAAAATTTGAACCCTTAAAAATATGGGCTTTGTTATTAAATAATTTATTGACTACCTTTTTTTCAGGTTCAGCCATGGCTTGTCCCCTTAACAAAATAGGGATAAAAATATGACGTCCACAACATTTGCACACTTTTTTTATTTTTATTTTTTTTCGATTTTTTCCCCAAAAATTTCGAGCACGACGCACCTCGTGAGTTTTGCAGAAGCTTGCGACGTCATAGCTTGTCCGGAAGGCCGCGCCCGCGGTCTCGCGTGAAGAGGAGAAAGCGGGTTTTGAACCTCCTTAGTGGTCACACCGCTCATTTTGCCGCTGCCCTTACGGTAACGAATCAGCGGTTGCGAAAAACTCGCCCTTCCTCCCCACCGAGGTATTTCCGAAATTTTGGAGCACGCTCGCTTTCCGTGCTCTGCCGGAGATGGACCTCTTGGTCTGAATACGGGGGACAGTTCCTCCACGAGAGGACCTCTCCAACTCCCACCTCAGCGACTTCGTTATTCGGCAAAAGAAGTACCCTGTTCCCTCGCTCAATGCCGACTATATCCGCTCAAGGCAGAAAGGGGGAACTCCGAATACCTTCGGAGTCAGGAGAAAAGAGAATCCTCTCCACATGAGGATTCCGCCCGAGTTCTTATT
This sequence comes from Torymus texanus, assembly GCA_036873485.1. Taxonomy (NCBI): domain Eukaryota; kingdom Metazoa; phylum Arthropoda; class Insecta; order Hymenoptera; family Torymidae; genus Torymus; species Torymus texanus. The sequence continues at coordinate 13,622 of JAYJLV010032821.1, read as the reverse complement.
TTACTTAAATTTACTTTGTCCGTTATACGTTCTGTTATTACACACGCGGTTCTAAATACTTTTTCTTACTTACTTTTATTTTGCTCTACTGCTTTAGTATTTTATTCTTTTAAATCTAATACTTGTTTTAATTGTTATTGTTCTCTTTGCCTAACCAATTTTTCCTTTTCACTCATGCTCTCCACCGACACTGAGCTGAAGTCAAATGAGTAATTTATTTGTCCCTTTTGTGGTTGGAAAGATTGAAAATATGATAATCAAAATGAATCAAAAAGAATTTTTTTTGTTTAGTTTATTGCCTCTGTAGATAATTATATTTATATACTTTTAAAGTAGAGGTTTTTTTTAAATTAATTTTTTTTAAAGCCTAAACTAGACTTGACCGGACTGTTTTGAAACAGTAAATAGTATAATGCGACTTTCTTGATATTTTTCTGTCTGTACGTGTACGTGTGGGTATGGTGTACAGGTGTGATTGCTAAAAAGTTTTAAAACATTTTTAATATTTACTCCAAAATTTACGACCATGTAAACTATCTGCAGTGATACGTTAATAATAGCTTCTCCGCGAACTCTCTTTACAATATAAATATTCAAAAGAAATGAGCCCTTATTACATACCATTCTCTGTACCAGCACTATCTTCAAAAATCTGCATATGATCTGCATTTAATGACGTACAAAGTAGGACAAATAAGAATATAAGACCCAATATAAATATGCATTATTTTACATATACTCGTAATTTAAATAATTTGTATTCATTGTATTTGCGAATACATAACTGTAAAAATTAAAAATAAATTTAAAATAATAAAAAATAAATTATTATTTGCTTTACGTATAATATTTTGAACGTATAAGAAAATTTTTAATAATTTTCATATATAGCAATTTCAAGATTAATAGTTAGATTTTGTAGGATCACGTGTCACTATTTCATTTTAATATAATTTTCAAAATAAATCAAAATAATACTATTATAGAAAAGCCTCTGATGGAAATGTAGGACAATGAACAGCTGGGCGGACTAAACGAGCGGAAAGTGGTTTATTGTAGACATTGCTTCAGTTAAGAATTTTAGGTTAGGTATTATTACTCCACAGTATTTTATTTTAAAGAAAAAAACAAAATCAATATGTCGTAAGATAATGACAAAATAACGTTTTTTATGATTTTTTACGCTGTTAATTTGATTTTTAAATCAACATCGTAATACTTAAGTGCAATATTATTGTATATTGTATTAATTCTCGTTTTTCAATTCAATTATATTTGCTTACATTTTCATACTATAATAAATAATATACTAAAATGAATGAAATTCAGTAACTGTAAGTGATATTAACTAAAAAATACCTTTATTAATTTAAACTTATCTAATTGTTTTAATTTAATATTTGCAGGTTAAGGAAGATTTATAGTATGCAAAGGTTATGATAAATAAAAATACATAAAAATGTATTGTATATTAAAGCCCTGCTTTCAAATGACTTTTAGATGGTTTTCTAAAATAAAATTAAAGCATATTTGTTTTGGTGTGGGTGTTATTTTAATTCTTGACTTTTTTGGCGTGTTTACACATGTTTTTGAAACATCGTTTGATGAAAATTTTGTTTATCCCTATGAAGGTGATATTCATGAATTTGTAAATTCATTAAGAAATAATGAAAAACCAGATGTAGCACCTATCAACATGTATAATTATTCATTTATTCATGATATTAGAGATAAATGTTTAGAACCAAATTTTCGTTCTGTACGTGTAGTATTTTTAATAAAATCAGCTGTTGAGAATTTCTACAGAAGAATGGCTATTCGAAATTCATGGGGATTTGAGAAAAGATTTTCAGATGTTCCTTTTAAAACTGTCTTTTTATTAGGTTCACATTTTGAGGACTATGAATCAAAAGCAATGGTTAATGCTGAAGCAGTCAAGTATAAAGATATTGTCCAGGCAGATTTTTTTGATTCATATTATAATAATACCATCAAAACAATGATGGGATTTAAATGGGCAATTAAGTATTGCTCAAACTCGAAATTTTATATGTTTGTTGATGATGATATTTATGTATCAGTAAGAAATGTTTTAAGATTTATACGAAATCCAGCTCTATATCCAGATAATTTGAAGGATGCAGTGAAATTCAGTAAGATTAACAATTTCTTTAAGAATGTATCAGAATTGTTATTTGCTCTTTTTTCATGGTTAATAATAGTCTGTAATTATGGTTAATGAAATTTCTAAATTCAATTATTATTACAAAAAACTCAATGAAGAAGAATACATATAATTTGTTCTAGTACATTCTTAAAAACTTTATAATTTCATTCAATATTTGATTTTCAAACAATAATAGAAAAAATTACTTTTTTTAGAAGACCTTGAGCATTTAAAAAATAGATACAAAAGATCAACTGTCAATAACAAGACTTTGGACAAATCAAGTGCAACTCGCAAGATCATTGAATCTCAGGCTGTACCACAAGTATCAACAGATAATACTACTATATCTAATGTTAAAGTGAAATTAAGAGACAAACGTCAAATTTTTGATTTTGAATTGCCAGAGAATGTTAGATTATTTGCGGGCTATGTCTTTCTTTCGTCTCCTCATAGGCATAAAAGTTCAAAATGGTATGTTACATTAAAAGAATATCCATATCATTTATGGCCACCTTATGTCACTGCTGGTGCTTATATTTTATCAAAAGAGGCACTTTTAGATATGTACTATGCTAGTATGTATACTAAACATTTTAGATTTGATGACATTTATTTGGGTCTTGTTGCTAAAAAAGCTGATATAGAACCTTTCCATTGTGAAGAATTCCATTTTTATAAAAAGGAATATACAAAGTATAATTATAAATATGTTATAAGCTCACATGGGTATGGAAATCCAGATGAACTTTTACAAGTGTGGAATGAACAAAAAGCAATGGGAAATGCTTAGCTATAGTTTTATAATTCTAGTCTTAGGCAGTATTTGATGATTTAGGTTCATTCATTTATTATTTCATTTAAATGTCACAAAAAAATACTATTGGTCATATAGAATTAAATACTGCTTTACATATAATAATCACATTATTTTATATATTTTGCATAAACAAATTCATAAAAGTTAAATGTACTACCTAGATCAACATCTTCATAGTGACCAATGAAATACTAAGATTTTTCCATTTTTCAAGAAACAAATTATGGTTTTTTTATATATAAAATATATAAGAGTAAATTAAGAATATGAAATTATAATTTTTTTCATTACATATGAATATATTTCTTAATTTATGAAATATTATAATCAATGTATAGGTCAAGCCACCTTGAAAGTGTTGATCTTTAATAAATTACTAAAAATTTATAATTGATGTAAATATTGAATTTAATACGATCAAAAGTTATTCAAATATTATGCAAATTATTTTAAAAAAAAAAAAGCTATTGACATAGATTTAAAGAATAAAAATTAAAAGAATTTTCCAATGGTGTTGTAAAAATCTTCAAATTGAAAATATTTTATTAAGCTAAGAATAATATAGTAAAAATGTGGCCATATCTTTTTTATTAAGTATCTATATTATAGGACCAAGAAATTTTTCTTGACTAATAAAGACATATGTGATTTTTCTATTTTAAATAAAATAATATAAAAATATATGATACTAATTATGTAAATACTACATTTTAAACATACTAGTATTAAGTGTATTGTTTATTACACTGGTTATTTAATATTCGTTTATTGTTCCATGCAAATTATATAGATAAATAAATGATTCTATTATAATAAAGTAAGTAATGTATTGCTAAACTGTATTAGAATAGTTCATTTTGTTCAGAAATACCACTTAATAGATGTAATAAAATTTATAAATTTATTTCTAGAACTTATGTTAATACTTATTGTTTTATGTATAACAATAATGAAAATAATTAATATTTTTCAAAGAATCTCAAACAAATTTGAATTTGCATATATTTTATTAATATATTGCATATTTTGTAATATAGGAAAACAAATGTATCTTGTGGATTCAAATAAATATTTCTTGATGAGCAATTATTATTTTATAGGTAGTTTACACAAAGTTTCTAAATAGTATAAAAATATTTTTTTTTAATGCCTATATTAGGTTCTGTATCTTAATTTGGTTAAAAAATTTATTTAGTAAAAGTTATACAATAGGTATGCTTACCAAATTCTTTGGAGAAAGTCGTCAATTACACAATGTATACAATATAAAATAAGCAAAAATTATTGATGAATGGTTATTATTAATCCCTAATTATATATTTTAACACATAAATTTTTATATAAATATTTGGAATTGTAACAAAAGAAATATGAAAAATATACTTTTTCAAAAATTGAATGCACTAACTTTACAATAAGTATTTGTTAAATAAATGACAATTCTAAAATATACATACATCTTTCATAAAAATATTTGGGATGCTGCTATAAAGATTATTATAAAGACTGTTTTATTTCCCTTTTTAAATCAATGACACACATATATAGATACATGCATAGTATGACCCATATATATAGGTATATAGAGTAATATTTCCATCTCGACAGTTGGCACTAGTAACACCAAAATGGCTGAAAACATTATTGCGCAAATGCGTATATCCTTTTTTTGACAGTCCCAGTGAATCGCTTTTACTTTCATCATTTAAGGAACAACCCATATTAATGTTTACGTTTAAGTTTCTGCAGTATTTCTTTATTGTTAGTTGTATATTTAGAAAGTAAACTTAACGTATGCATCGTTGGAACTTAAGGCAAGAGAATAACATAGAATTCCATACGTATCTATATAGCCTTAAATTAACAAACAAGTTCTTAAATAATGTAGTAAGTTAGTACATGTTAGCCATGAAGTTCTAAAGATCAGGATTTAAAAAAAGTCGATATCATATCATAAAATCATTTCATTCGACAAGTCTGTTATAAATATAAGTAGTGCTGAATTTTTGCAATTGACTGTACAAAAAGAAACGCCGTTAGCAGTCGAGTATTGTGAAACGCAGCCATGTTTATATATATTGACGTTTATTTAATGATAATTTGCTAAAGCGATTAAAAAGATAAACATAAGAACGTTCTAAAATAAACTCGTCATTTCACTTTTTTTTAATGTTTTGTCCAAGAAAAGATTTTGGACTTAGTTCTTTTTGAGCATCGGTAAATTTTTATAGAAGATAAAAGAGAATACAAATAAAAATCTTAAAACAATAACATTAACAAATGTTGTGAATTGTATTGAAACTTAGAATTCATTGAAAGATAACAAGATCACTTGTTAAAGTGCCAAAGAATACTAATGGATTCGAGTGATAGAGGTTAGTTTTTTAAAAGATTTTTTCTGGTATCAATATGTTTTCTAGAAAAATTATAACTGCACCAAATATTATACATTTTAATGATTGACTTTCTCCAAGAAACGGATATAAATATTGACAAGATTCAATATTCGTAAGTTCTGAATTAACATTTAATCATTGTATTATATATGCTGCAATATTTGGTAAAGAGCTACCTTAAGAAATACATGCATATAAAGTGTCTCCTTATAACTCGTTTTGTTATATAAAATGTTTTATTGATCTTTGTGTTATTGTATTTGTATTTTCAGGATTAAGTTTGGATAACAGTAATATGTCAATGTCTTCATTAGGTCCTCAAAGTCCACTTGATATGAAACCTGATACAGCAAATTTAATAAATGCTGGCAATTTCAGTCCTGGTCCAAATAGTCCAGGGTATGTTTCTAAGATTGATTATAATTGTAAATATTAAAAAAGAACTGTGTAAACTCAAATTTTGAAAAAATGAGTTTGAAGTCAATGAATACTAATTTATTTCATTTATACAAATTTATTTTAATAGATCATTGAACATAGGCTGCCCAACTAACATGATTAGTACGTCTCCTGGCAATCAAAATAAAACAGGTGCAGGTTCACCTTACCCACCAAATCATCCACTTTCTGGAAGTAAACATCTATGCTCTATCTGTGGTGATCGTGCTAGTGGGAAACACTATGGAGTTTATAGGTAATTGTTTCTTATACTATTATTAAAAGTGAATTCCAAGTTTAATAAGAATGAAATGCATTCAGATATACATTCATTATTTATTTAAAAATAAAATCTTTCATCACATATATCAGTAAAATAAACTTCCTTTCTCTATTCCAGCTGCGAAGGCTGTAAAGGTTTCTTTAAACGAACTGTGCGTAAAGATCTGACGTATGCCTGCAGAGAAGAAAAACGATGCTTGATTGACAAAAGGCAACGCAATCGTTGCCAATACTGCCGTTATCAAAAGTGCTTAACGATGGGCATGAAGCGTGAAGCTGTTCAGGAAGAGCGTCAACGAACGAAGGAAAGAGAGCGTGAGGCCGCGACGACAGGAGTATCGGCTGGTCCCGAGTCTGTCGAGAGTTGCACCAGCAGCTCTCACGCCGATATGCCCGTCGAGCTTATTCTAGAGGCAGAGAAACGCTTCGAGTTCCTCGTTGAGACTCAAGCTTACAAACAATATACTACCCACAGCCAAAAACAGATGCGTCACATGGTAGAATGGGCCAAACGGCTGCCACAATTCAATTCACTTTCGGTGGATGACCAGGCGCTACTACTTCGAGCGGGTTGGAAGGAGTTACTCATCGCTGCATTCGCGCATCGTTCTATCAACAGCGAGGATGGCATTGTCATTAATACCGGTCTTACGCTGCACAAGAATTCAGCTATGCAAGCTGGCGTCACTTCCATCTACGAACGCGTTATGTCCGAACTCGTTGACAAAATGAGAAGTATGAAAATGGATAAAACTGAACTGGGTTGTCTTCGGGCCATTATTCTTTTTAATCCAGAGGTTCATGAGCTCAAAGCACCGCAAGAGGTAGATGTACTCAGGATGAAGGTTTACGCAGCACTCGACGAGTACACAAGGCTTCACTGGCCGGATGAACCTAGACGTTTCGGCAAGCTGCTTTTACGATTACCTGCATTGCGTTCCATTGGTCTTAAGATTTCGGAGCATCTCTTTTTTTATCAACTTTTAGGAGATGAACCCCTTGAAGAATTTCTTGGAGACATGCTTGAAGCTCCAAGTTTGGATCCCTAGTTTCATGTTATTGTTGTTTATTAAAGTGTCTCTGTTTGAAGACAATCTAATGCTACAAAGAAATAATAGTATCTCTTAAAATTCTATGAGTACTAATATTTTTAAAGAATCAAATTACAGAATAAATTCTGTTTTTAATGATTTATTGCTTGCAAAAATACAATATTTGCAATACTAAGTTAGACATTGTTTCTTGAATACATTTCATATAATTAGTTCAAAAACAAAAAAAAAAATTAAGCAGTCAAGTTATTCATTAATAAATCGAAGTATTTATTATTGATTTAAGCATTGTTGATGAAGTATATATCTAAGAGCTATGCTTGGCTCTCAATAGTTGAAAAATAAGAAAAATATATTAAATTCATGCATGAATAATGATGGTAGTATGGACAGTACTAAAGAAAATATATTTTTATTGTTTCTTTTTGAAAGGAATGAAAACATTTTAAATTTAAAATTTCTTATTGAATATTTCACAGAGCATTTATTTATATTATATGTAAACTTATCAATGCTCATTTTCTTCATGTAAGATGTTATTAATTTATACAAATTTTTAACTACCATTAATCTTTTTTAAATACAGTAAAAAAGAGCATATTTTTTAACTTAAACTATTTTTTAAAATAATAGAAAAACAAATATTTTAACATGTTGAAAGAAATATACATGTTATTCATTACATAAATTGCATACCTAATTAAGTTTGAGATCTGATCTGAAAATTAAATATTTACGATTGCATGTACATGGTTACATATGTAATGCTTTCATTCTTGTTAAATAGTTTTTATTTACTAAATACCCTAAATTTTGATTGTTGCATAATTTTAAACTATAATTTTAAAGTGTGAACTTATAAATTGCTTCAAAATATTTAGGAACAGAAGTCACAATTAGAAATTCTTGAGATATACCTAAAAGAATGAAATAATATTCTGAATATTAAACAAATTTTCTATTTGAAAAAATTATAAAAATAATGTACAAAATTTAACTATATTTTATCGATGTCTAAGATTTTTATCAATCTTTGTTAATAATTTCTAATATAAAATTTTAAAATGCAATCTTAAATAGAATTTTTGATAGTTCAGCATTTTAATTTTTCAGTTTGATTATATGTAGGTAATCATGACCGTGCAGACTAAGGATAACATATTATTTTTTATTGAATTATTTTCCAGAATTAATCGCTTGTATCAGATCATTTAGATACATTCTTTATTTTTTTTTATCTTTTTTTTTTTTTTTTGATAAAATAATTTTTATACATGATTTTTTTTTAAATATCTTAATTTTAGCTTACAAATGTTTGTTGTACATGCGTAATTACAGCTGATGAACAATGTTATTTTTAAGTGTAAAAGTGTATTATAACATAGATATTAAGTATTTAATTAATTCTATGTAAACAAAAACAAATATTAAGTAATAAAATATATTAAGTAAAAATTTCTAATTTATATAATTTTGTTGTAACCAAAACAAATTCTAATATAGTTAAGGGTTCAAAAATACATTTAAAACCATAATCATAAAAAAAACATACTTCAGTTGTGAAAGATAACAAAACAAAACCTATGTGTACAGGTATTTGTAAATCAACCTGTTTTAATTAAAGGAAATAGTATACACAACTCGCCTTCGGCTCGGGTGGCAATTTACACGTGCTCTGGACTGGCCAACTCTTTACCTCCCTTGTTGTGTAATATACTACTAAAACGAAATGGGTATTTCATGAAAATTACGAAGTACTTTTATCGTTGTCATGTTATTCCAAGTGTAACAATTGTATTACATGTTTGTAGCATATATCTTTTATTATTATACATAATAAAATATATATATGAATACATAAAGTAGATGGTATGCACTTCAAAAAGGATTCTCTTTTTAAAAAAGATACTAATGTTCTTGAATCATTTAAAAGTTGCCTAGCTTTTTAATATAGAGTACTTTGTTAAGTCTTACTTAATATTTATTAAAAAATTTAACGTTTCTGTTACTTGCACATTATATTTAAAAGATAAGAAATTCAAAATATATACATATGTAAGAGTATAATTTCTCTAATCAAACGTCAAAACCAACATGAAGATTCTTTGAGACATGTTCTCTGAATTAATATACTTTAAATCTGACATACAAATAGCAAACCAAATTTCAATAATATTAAATAAATAACTTAAATAAATACAGTTAATGATGGAATGGCCACAGTAAAGTATATCAGAATTAGAAGTGCAAGTAAATACTAATATTTGCAATACTTAATTTAATTATACAATGGTGAAAAAATGCATTAAAAATACTTATGCTGAACGATTTACATGACAGGTTTTGGTAATGATAAAACTTTATTTTAATGGAAAAAATTAATTTTATTTAGGTAGTTGGTCTAAAACATATTTTGTTAATAGTTATTGATTGATGGTATATCAATTATAACTTGATCATTGATTCTTCATCCATCTTCCAGATTTTTAATGATATTCGGTGATAATTACATGATATTGAATTCTTGTTCATTGTATACATCGACATTATTTACAGCAGTACTGAATTTTTTTATAAAATACTAATAACAGTTAAAAATAAATTATTACAATATCTTGAATGAAATTTCATGGTTTTCCGCAGTCAGTTAGCAGTCTTCATTATGATCATCTAAATAATTAAAAATACAAATTAAACATAATTATTGTGTAACTAATAAAAAAAAGTTAAAAAAAAAAAAAGATTCATGAAAATTTAATACAATTAATTTATCGAAAACTATTGCACTTTTTGCAAATACATTAAAAAAATCAAAATATTACGTCATAACTTAATCACCAGGTTTATTTTACATGGTTGTATAATAACAAACATAATAAGTATGCACATGTTATGAATTTCCATGTGTAGAATCATTGAATCAAATCAGTAATGTTTACTTACAAAAAATTTAAAAAATTGTTGCACAATCAATATCATATTAAAATTTCTCTTCCTCCAATCCATGTTTGAAGAACATAAGGACAGGTTGTTGTGTACCATCAATATCACGGTATTCCATGAGAGCAACTAGTCCATCAATATCCATAGATTCTCCAGTGAAAAATTGAAGTTCTTTGAACCGTCCTAAGATATCTTTCATAACTTTGTTCATATTCGTTTTGAAAACTTCGACTTGGTCAGGAGATTTCTCTTCCAATTTAGCTACGAGTCTAAAAAATAATTTTCAAATATAAGAGGTTAGAAAATTACGTAGACCTAAAAGTAAAAAATTTTACTTACTTCTTCATGTAATCTTTAAGATATAAGGTGTAAGACTTCTTGTCATTGAAGGCATATGTTTCTTGCAATCTGTGATTCAACACAACATCAACACCAGACTCTACAGCTTCATCAGTTCCCTCATCTGCCTCCTCAGCTGATGGATTAAATCCATCAATATTTATATCTCCGCTTTTTCGGCTAACGAGCTGAAACGATAGCATTATTAATAATATATTGATGATACTTTTTTACTTTAAAACATCATTCAGAAAAAATAGTAGTACCTTGCCGTAAACTTCGTAAACGACATCGTCAACAAGCTTCATCTTGTAGGAGTCAGAGAACATCTCGTCTCCTGCAACAGTAAAATAAGAAATTTAATTTTAGACATTCTTAAAGTTATTATATATGTATTTCTTGACGATTGCTCAATAGCGTAATATATTTTTAAGGAATCCAACAACTTTAAGATGTAAAGTAGCATATTGGAGTGGGAGACAAGGAGAGATAGAGACAGAGAGAGAGAGGGAGAAGGGAAGAGGAGTGAAGCATCAGTGAAATTTCTATGTAAAAAGAAGATATAAAATAGATATAGGAAAAAAAAATATATATTTTAGGAAATTCTTTTATATAAGAAATCTTCATTTACCTGTGAAAATATCTTTGTAGATCCTCATTTTGGAAGATGGAAAAAGATTTGATCAGAGCTAAAACTAAATCGACACAGTCACCCCAAAGAGTCGAACGGAAAAGAACATCGAGTCCGACGTGAGCAAGGAACAGAGTCACAGAGATGTCAAAACGGGCAGAGGGGCTACTACGTGAGACAAATTAAGGTGGAACAGTGATCTGGATTGTGTCTACAATAATATTACCTCTACATTTCCGGTTTCTGATCCTTGTTCTGTCCAATTACTATTTTTAAATTTTATAAATTCGTCGAATCTTTTAAAAAAATATTTGTGTTAAATTTTTATTTGAAAATATAAAAAATATTACTCCTCAATTAATATAGAATATTCAATGTACTGATGTCTGACTTCATATTCTTATTTCATTTTAAATCCTAGCTTAGGCTAGGTATTCAGAAGTGAATCAAGCAAGGGGACGAAAAAATTAAAAATTATACTTTTTATGGCATTTAATAGCCTAGCAAAGAAAAACTTCCATTTTTATAATTTTAGTACTTATTTACATGTTTTTTCAATGTTAAATTTCTCCTATAGATGCATAACGGAGCATAAAATTTGAATGTTGTTTACTTTGAAGGAACAATGTAGAAAAGCCTTAGGTTCAATGACGTCACATCCGAAATCCTGACGCGCGCGGCACGCCATTGCTTTGCGTAGCTTCGGGTTCGGTCGTTCGGTGTTCACTCTTTCGGCTTTACTACAAGATACAACATACAACACATGCAACGCGGACAGGCGAAACGAAACGGTCGTTATCCACGTGTGTTGTAAGATTTCTCATTTGCAACAGCAATTAAGCTTCTCCGTTAAGTCCACATTACTTTTTTGCTCAGTACTATTTTAACAAGTAGTTAATAAAAATACTTGGAAGATGGCAGAAACTAAAACCGAGGTCGAACAAGAAAGCAATAATGCGGAAGAGACCACTAATGAGACCGAAGAGGTTAAGACTGCTGACAAGCCGGTAGATAATACGGAAAACGTGGAAAATGAGGAGGAAAAGGAAGAGTCTAATGGAAAAGAAGACTCCAAGGAAGAATCATCCGCGGAGTTGATCAATAAAATTAGAAAACAAGTCGAAGTAAGTAAAAATTAAAAATGTAATATTTACGTACGATCGCGTAATATTTTTTTTTTTGACCAAATTGATCTCAAACATATCACAATGATCTTATTGATGTTTACTGTCTATATTTATTAGTTATATATGGATATTTCTTCAAAATATTGAAATATTGAATTATTTTGTTCTCATTTTTAATGGTCACATGTAATATTCAAACATGATATCTCCACGTTTTCATATTATATTTTTTCATAAAATATTGCACAGTACAGCAAATCATGTATTTCATATACTGTATTTTAAAAAATTTTTTATTATTTGTTTCTTAGTTTTATTTTGGAGATGTTAACATGCAGCGAGACAGGTTTCTTATTGAGCAAACTAAGTTAGATGAGGGATGGGTGACAATGACTGTGATGCTAAATTTCAAAATATTAGCATCGTTGAGCAAAGATATTGAACTTATCTTAAAATCTTTAGAAGAGAGTGAACTTGTAGAAATATCTGAGGACAGAAAAAAAATAAGACGTAGACTTGACAAGCCATTGCCTGTATATGATGATGAGTACAGAAAAGGTCAAGAAGCTAGAACAGTTTATTTGAAAGGATTCCCAAAAGACTTAACTATGGCAAATTTGAAAAACCATTTTCAATCTGGAGACAACAATACTGTTGAAACTATTATTGTAAGTAGTAACAATGTTGATAATATTATTATTTCTTTTTATCAGGATTTCATATTTATGCTATGATTTATATTTTTAAGATGAGAAAATACAAAAAAGGAAAAGACTTATTTTTCAAAGGATCTATATTTTTGCAATTTGTAACTCTTGACGATGCAAAGGCATTTATGGAACAAGAATCAGTAAAATATAATGATACAGAGCTGCTCAAACTATGGTCGTAAGTATCAATCAGTACAAAAAATTTAGGCTGATGTTATTTGTACGACAGATGTCGTATTACAACAATTTGTCGTACAAATAAGCTAATTTCACGTTTTAATGACAAAAGGCTTTCGTGTGAATAATATCTAATAGTATTGTCACATAAATACGTTTATTTATACCATTAACATAATAACAAATCAAAAGAAGTTGATAAACTAACCTATAACGTGTAACAAGAGAGCATCTTTACTCACGACTAGGGATTTAGAGAACTTCTATATAGTATAACGTGGCAATGCTGCGATCACAACTAACTTCAAGATATACAATCGCGCGCTGTTTAAATGTAAAAGTTGGAATGAAAGAGTAAAACAACAGTATGCAGCACGCATAATGAATCATCTTTTTTTAGTAAATAGATTAAGGTGCAGTAATGAAAAAAATTATATATATATATAATTCTAATGATTTTAAATATATCATAAAATTTTCATTGTGAAAATGAAAATATAATTAGAATTATTTTAGTAATATATCATAAAGACCTTACTT
>JAYJLV010032811.1:0-27798 GCA_036873485.1 Torymus texanus | reverse complement strand
GTCTAGGTAATTTTTCTCTGTCATGTGTATTTTTTAAATTATCCAGTCGTCCCGGAACTTTTGACACACCCTGTATATACGTTTAAAAAAATTAATAATTTCTTCTTCATCATTTTCTTATATAGAATAAAAATTCTCATGTTTCACTTATTCATTATTTTTAGTCATGTTTTTTCATTTCCTGATTATTTCTTTCTCCGTGAAATCCTTTTTGCGCTAGCAAAGCATTTTCATCCTTAATTCTTGGTTCTACTCAAAGATTAACCAATGCAAAGGCCAGTTGGATTTTGAAAAGCCCCCTTTGACTATACACTGACTCACCCGATGAGCAAATGATCATGTGATCGTGGAAACAGCGTATACATATGAAAGCATCACCTCTGCTGGATTCGGCTGGCAGACGGTTACGAGTGAATATTTCGATTCTAAAAGGTTCCTTTTAGGGGAATATTGCGAATGCCAAAGGGATTATATCTTTTTCAGCTGCCTTTTGTTGCTGATATTCAGGTGGGCGAATGACATTTTACCGGGACGCTGGACTCGCTTTTTTCCTAAGAGTATAGTACCTACGCTAGATTACCCAACAGTAAAGCGCTTTTACGGATTGTCCTTAAAGTACTTTCTAAAGACAATCGCATTATCGCCAACACTTAGAGCGCACTTCATAGCACGTTTAACATTTTACTGTCCCCTTAAGAATGGTTTAGATTTTAAAATTATTTTCAAGTACTATTCTTACATTTTTAAATGATTTAAATTACGATAATTGGCATGATATTATATCAACGATTTTTCTATAAAATGCTGATATGTATAATAATTGAGATCGATTGAAAATCAACCAGAATTGTTTTATATATAACACTATATACGTAGATTCCGATTTATTTTCTCACTATCTAATCATTTTAAAAATCAATCAATCACACACTTAATGTGTCTATCGTTATCGATAAAATTAAATTAATTACTTCCCACATAAATGCGTAGGTTTAAGATCATTTAGCAACTGTCAGTTCAGCAATATGTTGAAACGACAGGTCTCGTTAGTGATTGAACTCTAATGAATTTTTCTCGTGTTCTTTCCCCCAAAAATAATACAAAATAATGAAAAGGTTTTCTTATATTTTGATCATCCAAAAAAGACAGAGTAAAAAGTTGATTGATAAGTTTAATTACTAACCAATACATGTTCTTCGAGAGAAAAGTAAACTAATATCAACGAAATAATAATATAAGCCGCATTTATTAACGAAACGTTCTCTAATCTCGCCTGCTGAACGGTAAATGTTGAAAAGCTTTTTCCCGAAAATCCTTATATGCTAAACGCGAAGCGCACTCTGACTTTCAAATCTGGCACCGTACATCGCCCCTCGTCCGCTCGTGTACCGCAGGCTCATAACGCGCTGAGCACAAAGAGTCAAGAGGATAAAAAGCCGAGAGGTATATACTAGACATCGCACAATATAACCTACCTGGTAAAAGTAAAAAGGGTCAATCTCGTCCGTGAAGTTACGGATGACATCGACGCCGGTCCCGCTGACGTTCGCCGCCGTGAATTTCTCGGTGCTGAAATAATCCGCTTCCATGTCGACGCTCTCGGTATGCTCGCTGCCGGAGGCCCGAGACGATCACGAGTCAATACGAACACACCACCACCGACCCTTCGTCTTAGTCCTTCTACTCCTCCTCGTCCTCTCCTCCTTCGTCTTATAAGCTCTCTCTCTCCCTCGTCGCCTACATGCGAGAGGCGCAAGGCGAGATGCTGCTGTTACAACGGCTTCACCTCCTCTAACACCTGCAGTGCAACAATGGGTAAAATCTCCAATTACTAACGGTGAATTGCGAACACGCTTATATATAGAGATATTTCAGAATAATAGAATTAAAAAAATAAGCAATAATGTATTGTTATTAAGATTAAGTAACGATGTACATCACAAAATTATGCTATGAATTTTCGGTTACGTATAATAATTTAGTGCCAACTGCATTTTATGAGTCTTTGTATACGATCTATACACCTAATGCGAATAAACTTATTTCCATTAGAATGAATTTATGTATTTAAGTCAAAACTTTTTGATAAAAAGGAATTTGTTTTATTATTTAGTGTGAGTGTGTGTGCATAAAATATAATAAATAAAATTTGTTACATGTAAAGACTACTAAGTAATTTAATATAAAATAAATTAATATTTTATGACTTCAATGATAGTTTCATAGTTTAAATTGTCGTTTATTATTTATTTAACAAATCTTTATTTTACTATATTTTATACTAAATTCCTGAATTTCACGATTTCTGTACATAATTTTCACTGAGAAGATTATCGATTATCGATACCGCCGCAAAGTTTCAAAATTTTTGTTGTATTTACGAAGTTAAAGAAGATATACCACACTGAAATGTTTGCACAGCCAGTTCGTTACCGCGGCATCCTTTGAAGAGCGGTAACGGAATGACGTCACAAAGTAACTTTAGCAAACTATAACTTTTGTCAATCTAGTTTAATTTAAAAACATAAAACGAGATCTAAACTTCAACTTATGTCTTTTATTCAATTTTGCGAACTGTTCTATATTCGCATTTTCTTTATGATGTTCTATTTATATTATTTATATAAATGTATTCAAAGGGTTAAAAATATTTCCAAATATCAAATTGGTTTCTAATTTTTTCAGTTCTAAATATATTATAGATAATACTCAGCTTTTTTATTTTATGTTGTTTATTTATGACCTATATGATCACGAACAAAATTATATTATTTTTAGAAAAAATACGTTTATGTGTATGTAAATTACAAACTGTTTTCGTTCAAAAGATATTGCATTGAAATTCTATGATTTCGTTCATAAATATCGATGTGCCAATTTAAATTCAAAAGATTTATTAAATAAAAACGGTCAATTATTAACAGTCGACCAACTAAATACTCTGCCAACATTTAAAAAGTTGTTATTACTATTAATTCGAACGAAATGAAAAGTACTGCAGAAATTTAATGGAATTAAAATGCAAAATTCTTCACCTTGTTCGATGCATAATTCAAGAAATAAACTAATTTACTAAACAAACTTAAGAAGTTGATATAAGAAAGGTCATTAACTGCACTTTTTACTTCGCATTTTAGCAAAGTATATCACGCTTTCATTAAAAACTTTTTCTTTCAGGTATAATTATAAAGTTTTTAAGATGCAATCAAATTGGTCAAACGAAGTAACTACTTAATGAAATTATGCTTAGGATCACTTAGAAGATTTACGGATCAACTAAATCGAAGAAATAATAATCTATTTTTACAGACTGAAAAGCTCGTAGGATGATTGATGTTTTTTAATACGTTAATGGAAACTAAAAAGTTAAAAATAATAGTCACTCAATAATAAGCAATAATGCGCTATTTAAGATTTTTTGCTAAATAGTAAATCTTGTGTACAGTAAAAACTATTTTAATTATTCCAGTTAACCTTATGTAAATAAGGCAAATAATGACCATGACAGAATTTATTTTTTAATTAAACAAATAAAATCAATATTGCAGTAAAACCCAATTTAATGTCAACTTCAAAAATAAACAACGAAAATCAGAATTAACAAATAATACATCAATACTTCTCAAACCAATTAATCAATAAAAAATTTCTGGTGCGTAAAAAATGTTTATTTGTTAAATAGCTTGCAAAAAATCACACCGTTAAATATTTTTTCACTATAGATTAATAAATAATAAAATTTTCGTGTTAATGTACTTTAATAGGTTCGTTTAGGCATGACTCGAAAATGGATCATGAATTTCTTTTAACTACGTTAGTATGAGTCATAAATGACTCAAACGATTTTTTCTATTGGAATATTTAGAACCTCTTAGTACTGAGTGTAAGAATATCCAACGGAACAACTTGTATTCATTTTTTATTAAATTAAAACTAATAGAAAATTCTTATACATTATCAGAAATTAACCTGCTAACTAATTTTGATCATAAAAAAACACAAACAGAATATTAATAATTTAAAAATCTGTCACTAATTGTTTTAGAACACGACAGTTTTTTGGCTTAAGGTAAAAAGTAAATTCTCTTGAAAGGAATGTCTCCTATAATTCAAAACTTGATCGCTGCATCCTAAAACTTATTATTAGCAGACTGAATGCGTAAGGTTATAACAGTTAAGTGACACATCGACGTTAAAGATCTCCATCGACTCTTGTAACCATCGTCAGTTCTCCTGTTTCCCTCGGTTGCACTGGAATTCCGTATTCCTGAAAACGGGCAACAATGATCGTCGTGGAATTTGGCGGCTCACCTCAGACGTGCAGATAGCTTTTTCTGCAGATGACGGCGGTGGCGTTTCGCGCGCGCCCGCGTTGCCTTCTTCTCCTTTTCTCGGCCATGCGCGCCCGAATTACTGCTCACCCCGTTCCTCGTTGTCTTTTTTTTTACAAGTCGAAGAGAAACTACAGGTAATCTGTCAGAGAGATGGTGAAAGCTGAGGACGATGCAGACAATGAGACGGTCAAGTGGTATGCCCCCATGTCTTTGCTAAAACAGAAAACATAAGATTTTAATTGATATTGCTGATGAATTTTTAGCTCATCATGATTTTAATATAAAACTTCAGAACATAGCTAGTTTGCGTTCTAAGAATTATTATAAGGTACAATTAACTTTTTAGTTAATCAAATTTTATCTTATCTTATGTAATACATTATGTCTGTACACCCTAATAGTATAATAAAAATTGAAAACAAACACATCCATCATTATGCACCTACATTTTTCTTGTTCATTAACCGCAGTCTTTTAAAAGCGGGGATTGTACGGACATTTATCAATTTGAAAGTAAAAAGACATTATAAATCCATGGAAAACTTTAACAAGAAGAAAATGAATGAGCAGAAGAGCCAACGCGACTCGAGAGAGCAAGTGTTTTACGAGCTGTTCTTAATATCCTTTAATCCCCCAGTCATCGTTGTTTTACGAACTAGAAAAGAAATTTAGACCGATAACCAGTATTGTGCAAGATTTATAACAATTCTATGAGTAAAGAAACTTTGCAACGGTTTCTAACCGCATAGTTTAAAATTTGTGAACTATTTACAATCTCTACGAATTTCCTCTTTCATGTATCAAATTCGAATGTTATATTTTTCATATTTATATTTATACGGACAATTGCAATAATTTTTAAATCATAAAAATTTATTTAAGAAGTCAAATCACAACTCTGTAAATTATTTGTAAGTAAATTTAAGAAATGTATTGTTATATCATAAAGTTATTTGAAAGATAGAAGTTGAAATTGTAAACTTCTATTTAAAGCTGAATACTTCAAATGCTACTCTCTACTTTTGGTATATGCTTTGTAAATCAATGTGCATCCATTTATTGACTGACAAAGTCGATTTAACTGTCATTGAACTGAGAGCGTGTTCACAGTAACAGAAATACCGTGAGTAGTTTTGTGACATAAAGGTTGATCCACGTACATACGTTTTCCTTACACATATAATGCTTGACATAACATTCCTTGTACCTGATAAGCCAAGGATAAGTAACGTAGTAGATCTCGGCCGATAACCGATAGTTTTGAGTAGTTGCGGTGGTATTTGTACGTAAGCTTGTTCCGATAGGCACACAAATCCGTAAAATTTTGTCGTGCAGTTTTCTTTTTGTTAGAACTCCCGTCTTCATTTTCCCGTGTAACGATTGAATTAAAAAAAAAGATACGGCTTTATCTATGGCGACAAATAAGTGCCTCGAGCATCGAGCACTTAAATATACAGATTGTCCGACGACGGAATCAGAGGGTCAGACTTGAATTGCTATTTTTTATTTGCAACAATGTCGTTATGAATAGCGAAATAAACCAAAACAACCGTAGCAATGTAGCTATGAAGACTAACTTCAAGTTAGGAAAAATGTTAAGTAACTTAAGTTAAGGCGGAAATGAGCATTCAAATATAATTAATGTTGAGCCAACGATTATGCCAATCCGCAAGACGCTGCTAACTTTAAGAGGGTATATATAGGTACACAGTATTCTGCAATATAATTATGAATTGAACTGAGATTCAACGCTCTAAAGCGGCTACGCGCTGCGGTTAATACAGCAGTTATATATACACGAAAAAATGTTTTGCCGAGTCGCTCCACAAAACTCACAGTGAGCGGCGCTCCCACAATTTTGTCGAACGGCTCGTTCAGTTTTTGGTGACTGAGTCGCCAAACACGGTGGTCAACCGTTCATCCAGTGTCTGAACGCGCTGCTCAGTAAACGTACACTGAAAGAGAAAATATACCAGAATAACCGAAGACAGGTGTATACCACCACAACTACTCAAAACTGTCGTTTATCGGTCGAGATCTATTACCTTACTTATCCTTGGCTCGAAGTATTATAAGACGACGCATCACTTCAGGTACAAGGAATATTATGTCAAACATTATGAGCGTAAGGAAAACGTATGTACGTGGATCAACTTTTATGTCTCAAGACTATTCACGGTATTTCTGTCACTGTGAACACACACTGAATGCATTCTATTTGAAGGCCAATATATTATTATAAAACGAGTAATAACTATAATTAAAATTTTATATAATTTTGTTTCATTATAAATTATAAAAAATATTTTATGTACTGATAAATTTAAATATTTTTACATTAAATAAGCAAAGAAATTGTATTAGTGAACTAAAAATATTGTATAATACAATGATTCTCGAAAAAATGACTAAGAATTATTATGACTAGAATTATTTACCTCAAAACGTAAAAGATTTCACACTTACAAAAGGTTTGACAATAGTTAACCTGAAATAGAGGAAGTAATTGTGCTTTGCCTCCGCAATAAAAAATACTATCGAGAAAACTTGCGAAATGCTGAATTTACCGACTATGAAATTTTGTTATCTGTAAATAAGGAAATAAACTAGATTTATTTAATATCCCAAGAGATTTCTCGAGTAAATATTTTCCCTTTACTTAGACGAGAAAGCGGGCGCATAAAAAATTGTGACTCGAAGCTTCAACGTCTGACACATCTCGAGCAGATTACAGATTTTTCGTTTTCCATTGATAACTAAGCTTACATCGAAAGAAATATTTATAAATTAGAAAAGCTATTAACAAAAATAATCAATAAGGTCCTCGATAATAATAAGATAATAATAAGCAACCTAAAGAGTCATTTTTTGACAATTTTCTAAATATAAATTTGTACACTCTTTGTGATTTTAATCAAACACAAAATTTGTGATTTTATACAAAAATTTTTGTACAACTGAAATATTACACAAAATTTTTAACCATGTATAAAACATAAACAATATAGAAAATAAATACAAATCCCTAAATAAAATCGTAAGTTCCTATATTCAATTTAAGTTAGTTTACTAATACTAGAGATTAAATTATAAAATTATATTATTAATGAATTCAACATGCATTGTTGTACCTCGTTTGCTGAAAACAGCAGACCTTTATATTATTCACTAAAAATATTTATTGGCTTAAATTAAAGTTTGACTTATTAAAAATGGCTTCTCTTACTAATCCAAATTAAAACTCGCAAGTAATTTACATTAAATCGAATCTGTTCCTGAATGACAGACTTAAATTAATTTTTTCACGAAAGCAATAATGCGAAAGATTTCTCGCATATTAAAAGGATACTTAGCGTACCGTTATTGAATATCGATATAATTCGCTACGTCGCATGGCTTATTCCAGCTAAACTTTTACCGAATAAAAACAAGAAAGTGATTTTTAATCTTTCCCTCTCATGGAACGACTAAGGCGCTAGTTGATCAATTAGAGGAATAATTAAAAGAACTTGCAGCGTCGACTCAATTAGGCCGTCTGCAGTGACGACGGCTTCCTGGAAGCGTTTATTCCTGATATTGAAATTTCTTTCCAATGTCAGAAAATTCAAAAACCCAGGCTTTTTGTGATTTTCAAACTCATATAACGTAATTATAATTGCTTGCTAGTTTAATGCGTGCAAAACTTTTCGTGCGCGCGTGCAAAGCTTCTACGCGCCAGCACGTATGAGTGCCGACGCACAGGGGCACGTTAATGTAATGAGATATGGAGTAGGGAAATACTCTAAATACTAGCTCAATTTTACTCTGTATCTGAAAATGATCGGCAACTATTGCAGTTTGTAATAATATATAAAAGTCACACTGCAGGTTATAATGAGTTTTACAGATTATATTACAAATGCATAAGGTTAAATGGTGCATCAGATATTTAAAAATAAATTTTGATATAACTAAAGAATAATTAAAATTAGAATTCTTTTTTGATAATGCGTTTATAAAAAATAGCAGTCGCATTTATACTGTCAATACCGTAAATTCTAACAATATGGAATAACAAATAGCATTCATACCTGTTAGTATAAAATATAACTTGGTTTAACAAAGGAAAAAAATAATTCATTTTCACAAGTCGTCAAATATAACAAGAAGTTATGTTAACTCAAACTATATACATATATATGCGAAACCACATTTATTGCGGAAGAGCACCTTACTTAGGGCAATTCAGTATCTTTCGGCAATAAAAAGTTCTATAGTTTCGTCACTAAAATTCAGCCCAGTATGGTTCTGTTATATTCAAAATATTCTTTTTATGATTACTAAATTTGGAGCGTACCATTAACTCAAAATTACGAAAAATTGTGACGCACACGTCTCCAAGTAATCAAGTTTATCGCAGCCCAATTTCATTTTACAACGAATTCTCTCCATATGATGTTTCATTACAGCGATAAATTTATCATAATTATCTTATAATATCAATACTAAATATTAGAGACGATAAAACATACTTTTGAATGATTATTTGGCAGTATTATTTTCTGTTTGTTAAATAAATATTCTAAGACATGACTTCTTAATTTTTTGAACTCATAATACTTTAATTACTATTTCTATTTCCATTGAATTTCAACGTAATTCAAAAGTAAATTGATTTAAAAGAAAAAGATATTTACTTTTAATTATAACTCTTCGTTTGTAAGTACTATATTTATAATTAACAAGTTTTTCGCAAATACGAACATTTTAAAATCAATTTTCTAATGACCATTTGATTTATACTATTTAAAAGGTAATAAAATATTTTCTGTCCACATCCGGAAAGTCGATAAAACTTTTCCAACTTGGAGTTTGCTTTGATTTTATCTTTTCTTGACTTTTATGATATATTAGCAAACTTCTCATTCCCAGCAATTTGCTACTTTCAATTTCGATTTAAAAATTGATTTTGTTACTTCCCTGATAGAAATTTTAACCAATGGGTGGCGAACTGTTGGTCAATTTTTAAATTAAAAATGTCATATCATGATTATGTTGCTATTGTTGACGAAGAATAACTATTTATAAATGTGAAAATATATATTATTTTAAATTATTTTATTTAAATTTCGACGTTAATCTTAGTTATAGAAATGCCCCGATTTGATTGACATACTAACCAACGAAAAGTTGGTTTATTTTCTAGTAGGGTTATTACTACTATTTAGTTTTTCTCAACATTTAACGTAGTATCACACAAATAATATCAATATATAAATCATAAAATATTGTTTATTTAAATTTCGTCCTGTTTATATCTATATAAATAATTTACAATATAAAAGGTATATCTCAACCAGCACTTTAGTCCTTTAGTCGTGAGTGGAAGTGCATCTCGACTGACCACCATTTAATATAATTAGTGTTTATAGTTAGCGGTCAATAATTAGACAGATGATCACCGCATGCCTATGAAGCACCTCTTATATAGTTAAAATGATATTTATTTTTAAGAAGTACATGATAAATGATTTTAATATATTATGAGTATTGAAACCTATTAAATGTACCGCATAAAAAGTTGAATATTGGAATTAATACAGTAAACCTCCAGTTTTTTTGTACCATTTAAAAATCAGAGCACTTGAAAGTTCTAAAGATTTACGTCATTTTAAAAAGATTTTAATATCAAAAATGAGAATGACAAAGGTTCAGGTCACTTGCTGAGTCAATAGGCAGGTGGATCATTATTTATGAAACACAGATAGTATTGTTGTATAAAATATGTATTGAATTTACATTGTATTTCAATTGAGTGCAAATTGTTATTCGATTACGACTCGAGTATACATTATACAGAAGTAAATGACAAATGAATTTAAGCCTTTTATAATAATCCATGCATTGATCGATGAAGGTATTAGTTATTTAAATTCTTTTCATACCGTTATAAATATATTTTATTTCAAATAACTTTTATATAAAAAATTTTTCTCCATTCCACGATAATTAAAAAAAGTTAACACACTCAACACATAGGTTAAACACCTTCCACTTACGGGTTTATCCACGATTAAAAAAAAAAGCAACGTGCAAAATTTCTCATTCGTTCTTCGCAAACTCGTTTTCCATCAAATCGTATCACACACTCGCAATTCTCCCATCAATCCAATAATCCTTTTCAACCCTCATGTCACCCCTTCATCGCTCGGCGTAGTTTCTGATTACACCTCGTCTCAGTGCGAAAAATCTTGACCGGAAAAAATAGGGGAGAACAAGCGCGATGCGTCGATGTTATCCAAGCTTTAATTGAAATTCCCTCGGTCGGACGGGACATTTTCCGATAGCCAGCGGCTGTTGCAGCGGCTTCGTAGAAACATGACGCCCGCGCGCAAACTTTGCGCCATTCAGCGCTGCGACGGATGCGTTTATTTATCGTCATCTCAACCGTTTACTTTTTTTACCAGCTTCCGCTACTTTTTACACTCGTACTTCGAGTTGATCTTTCTTTTCTTCTCGGTTTCGCGTTGCAGTATGCGACGCGAACTCGGAGTAACTTACGATCTGGTTCTTGAGTGTAGGATAAACAAGAGGCAGTGTTTTGACAATGTGCGAGTCGTTTGGAAGGCTGTGAGTAATGCAATATGTCTGTAAATGTTTTCTTTTTTAAATGCGATCTGAATTAAAATATTGAAGAACTGCACAAGAAAAGTATCAGCATATTTAAATTTTTAGTTTGCTTGAGTAGGTCAAGATTATTTAATTGTTTAGAAATATTGTAATTATACATTTTTTTACTTTGATTATTTATATTAAAATACTATACTTTACTTCTTATTATTTATCACTTGTAATACGATACAGGAACAATGTTCGTTTCAACTTCTTGTACACATGTAAGTTTTTAATTGCATCGTTGAGATAAATGCTTTATATTAATTGCAACTTCTTCAATAAAAAGAAATAACGATTTTATCCAAGTCCCATATTTTGCAGTCTACGTAATTTTCTTTACAAGAGTATTTAAGTAATTTCTTTTTACACCTCCAAGTTACGCAATCCTAACAAAAAATCTACAGCAATTCCACCGCTTTCAATTATTTCATGAGATCTCATTCTCATTACGCCTAGTGAGCGGATGAACGAAGAAAAGAAAATTGGAATTCTACGTTTTCTCTTCCTTCGCTTGATGGGGTTCCTTTTGTATCCCATACTTAAAATAATTAGCAAGGCAACTGCACAAATTCGGGTCAGACCCTCCAGATACGATCAACAGGTAGTTTTTCGAATTCCGAGTTGTAAACTCGTTGAGCAGTCACATCTGCATAAAAAATATTTGAAAATCGTAAATGATACGGCACTTAACAAAATACGTAATTTATCAATTCCATGTTAACAGAATTAACTTGTCTCCTCAGGCGCAAAAGAAATAATTTAACATTTTAAAATAAAGACATATCCGCATTTGTGCAGTATATAGTAATATATTTTCATTTTATTAAAAGAGAAAAATTTGCATGGAAGTGATTGCGCTTTACTCTGCTCAAATTAAAGCTACGATGAAAGATGTATTAAAATTCCAAGGTGATTTATTAGGCGAAAACACTGTGTTCGATTTTTTATAGGTGCACACGTCGTAAATAAAATCGATTCTCCCTTTTATTCCCCGGGGGTTGTAGCAAACTAAAATAATCAACGTAAGAACGGCATTTGCAATCCGCCTTGACTACCCGGCACTCGACGTAAAAGTGCTTTATACGACAATAGAGTCTTCTCTCTCACTCGCGCGCGCGCGCACGCGCGGACAGTAAACTTGCAGCGACGACTTCTCGCGCGTTGCACGGGCAAAAAAAACTCGTGGCGTCGCGTGTGCCCGCTATAGAGAGCGAGAAGAATCTCCATTCTCGATCTCCCGAGTGCAAAGACCCGAGAGAAGGATTTCCCGGCATGCGCACATATATATCCAGTGGTGTAATGCACAGGACCTCGTCTCGTAAAAGGGATATACAGTCCGATATCCACCCCCGCCTCATTTTCATTTCGAGCGCGCGCTCGCTAGTAGAATATTATGAAAGCGGCAGGCTCTCCTTTGCGCGTTGCGTTCAATTACCGCTGAGTGCGCGCGAGGGCGATTTCATTTCGGGCCGCGATTTACGAGGTCCTCCGTCCGCGCACACGCACCCTGATCCAAAAAAAGAGGCGAGAAAACCTGCTGCAGCCCAATAATTTTCCTCTTCTCGTAGTGCGTGGGCATATAGTGGAATCGGCAAGCGTAAATCGGCCAAACGAGAGAAAAAGATCCAAGGGTGGGAGAAAGCAAGAACGCCGAAGATGGGAATTACGAGGTCCTGTAAAGTCGGCTTTTTTATAACTCGCCGTAGAGGGATTTTCGTCTAGGGAACAAATTTACGGCAATTGGGGAGTCTGCCGAATGAATTCACGCGCGGTTCTTCAATTATAATTAAGATTTTAATGCAGCCATGAGCTGGTCTTAATTATGTACGAGGGAAGGGAAGTTATTGCTTTAGTCAGGGAGGATAGAGAGCTCGCTGCGTAAAAAATTTCACTCGATATATATCAGTATTAAATTCGTCCCAACGAGCGACAAAAAATTTTAATTAAGTTCTCAAAATAAGAGGAATATGAGGATTTGATGGTTTCGCGTACCTAAATATATACTGCAGTATTTTTAGTAAATGGAAGTACTGGATTTCATTAATATATGTCAGAAAGATGTGTGCACATGATCAATTAAAACGAGAATCTGATATTTCTGGAAAGAGAAATTGCTGTAATTTGAAAAGATTTACTTCGCCATGTATATTTGAAATACATTGTCGTAAGATATTTTTTTATGAAAATGAGAATAGTATGCGAGTAAACCTTAAAAATTCCTTTTCTCTTACTATATTTACATTTCCGAAGAAAAAGAAATTCTTATTATTTTATAAATCGTAATAGATGCAGAATATATCTATGGACATTACTGATATAAAAATATTCACTGTATTACTTTACGTGTTATAAATTCACGTGGAAAGTACTAAAATAGCTCTACGGCTTTTCGAGAATGTGAGAATTTTAGAAAAAGTAAATTCTAAAAGACTAATTTGAAAAAGGAGTAAAGGGAGTACGCAGCAGAACGTCAAAGTTCACGAGATAAATAGACAGTGAATCTAGTTTATACAGACGTATACGTTTCTCTACTCTCGAGATACATCCACTTACGTATGTAGATATTGCCGTGACAACTTTGATCAGATTTTCCTTTACTTCTGTGTCCTTAAAATGATCGAACATTTTATTTTTAATGTCTCTTTTTTGCTACGTGCACTTTGATTACGCTATCTATATATTATACTTTAATAAATTATGTTTGTATACATATGGTAAAGTGTTGTAAACCATTTTACATTCCAAGTATGCTCAACTTTTAAAAACATTACAAATTTTAAGCTTTTATTAATTCATTGTAAGAGAAAATCATTAAATATGATTAATTGCCTTGACAAAACTTGGCTATATTTAACGAAGAAATATGTTAGAATTTCGCCATCTATAGTTTTTAATTAAGAACAGTTACGTATTAAACTGACCTAAAAAGGATCTCGAAGCGAGAATTGAACGTCTTGACTTTATCACATTATCTTTAAGTCACATGCGAGCTTCTAAAATGTAATATTGCATCGGGGTAACTGCATTTAAGATTTCAATTTCATTGCTGTACCGGGAAGAGCTATTTCATGTCCCGAAAAGGGTATATCTTGACATTGCGAAAATGTACCGAAATTTTTATGAGATGCTTATATACGTATTTTGATAAACATTTCCCGAGTAACGGTACAAGCGTATTGTTTTGAAATAAATTAGAAGTCTACTACATATAATAATGTTTCTATTAAAAAGCTTAAAAAATGATTTCTTCAAATTAATAATATTGAATGAAAAAATGATGCTAATACGCGAGTAAATATAACTTGAAATTGTTAAAAAAAGAAATAATTTTAAAAACAAAAGAAGCAATCACAGTATCTTTTTAGCAACGAAACCCAGTTTTTGTGAAACATACACATTCTGCATATCAGATACATACTTCAAAAGAATTTATTAAGCTTTGTACAATATTCAAAATACAGAGTTTTCTTACATTAGTAAATTATGAGTACCGAATAAGTTCAATAAAAATTCCTTTAATAAATAAAAAAACTTCCCTGATAGAAAATTAACTATATTTTACAGTTTATGCGTTGATCAATCTTTAACAATAATACAGTGAATCTAAATATATTACTAATAGTTAGAATAGCATTTTTGTCAAATATCAATGCCAAAATGGATTTTAAAATGCCTTCTAATATCTATAAAAAATCTTTTACCTTCCATATACACTTTCAATGCTGAAAGGGTAACTTCGTACGTCACCAGAAGAGCGGAAATTAAATATTGACTCGCTAAGGGTTTAATTTGTGCTACACGGAAAAATCAATGCGTTAAAGTATTTCGCAAATATCGTGTAGAGGTGTTTTGCCGCATTCGATTAATATAAATGTATCGTAACAAAACGAGAAACGATTCGTATGCAATTTTCGTCAAAATAAATCACTGAAATATTCTACGTTGATCTGGTAAATATCGAAACAAAAATATCTTCTAATTACTTGTGATCGAATGTATCACTGATTACTATTTCATGGAAGAATTTAATTGCATACTCGCTGAAAATATACAATTGTATATATTTATATACAAACGCCTTCTCAATTCGTAAATAAAAAATTTTCCAATAATAGAGAAATAGCGAGTATTTATAAGATCGCTTCAATTCTCGTGGAAAACGTTTTAATGAAAAATTACAAGTCCTAAAAAAGAGTGACCTATTGTAAAAATAAAAAAGTATGAAATTCGCATAAAAAATAATATTGATTGAAATAATAACATAAAAATCATTCCAATTCACCATTGTATGTTTCCATCGGAATATACATGTTGACGAAAAATAAAACTAAATTGATTTCCCAGGCCACAAATTGTACTACAGCAATAAAAATTCAAAACCATCGCATCGATTCAAAAAATATCGGATTTATCGAAAACTCGGTGTAGCTTCCTATCCGTAAATATTGTTATAGACTAGCTATGTCTAACCCAAATTATAAGCTGCAAAGATTTTACCCAAAAAAATCATATAATTATAATCCCCGCGGACGCCCGCAATGACTTGAATATTAAAAAGTCATCAGCAATCCATTATGAAATTGAAGAGTAAACATATTTTTTCATCTGTCGATTCACACAAGAATAATACCAGCGTATAGCACGAAAAATTGCCGATGAATTATACACCCCGCGGTTGTCGCGTGGCACGGAATAACAACGAGCCTTGCAATTTTCCCCTCAATTTCCCGTCTAAAAAAAACGTGCATGATGCAAACAATGGCGAACGAGAAGAATTTCAACAACGCACGCCGCAAAGAATTGCGCACGCATGGCAACCCAATGCGTGAGAGCTCTTCACACACGCGCGCGTGCGCGTCGTTTGACGATTTCTACAAGTTTATTTTCTCGTCGAATCTATCCACGTGACGGAAAAAACAACAAACACGCCGTATATATACCACAGAGTGCCGCGGCTAAAATATATAGAACCCGCCTGAAGCGTCGCGTATAGTCGATCTAACGGCTAAGATTGCGGAAAGGCGAAAAAATAGCATGTCGCGGCGCGTACGCTTGTATATATACGTATTACAAACCGAATAACGCGAATAAGGGACAGGAGTGGAACGAGAGAGAGAGAGAGAGAGAGAGAGAGAGAGAGAAGAGGCAGCGACGAAAATAAAGCGACGATAAAGTTCTCGACCACCACGCGCGCGCGTGAATTTCATCCCAGGCCGAGTGTCTGTATGTGTATGTGTGTCTGCGTGGCTCCAGGCACTTAGTGCGCGCCTCTTCTTTTTCTCCCTCTCCTCTCTTCTTTCTCTCTGTTTTCTTTCTTTTTTACACGCCAGAGCCTCAAAGATTATCCGCCTTCTCGCGCCCCCCCCCAATCGTCGGCTTTTCGCACGCGTAGACTTTCGCTGTTTTTTTTTCTCTCTCTGCTCTCTCTTTCTCCAAGAGCTGCGGACAGGTGTCGGCGCGCGGAAATCGAGAGCGAACTCGCGTGGGCGGCGGCTCAAGCGTGTTTACGATCGCGTGCGTTACTGCATACCCCCTCTCTCTACCTCTCTCTCTCTCTCTCTCTCTCGCGAGTTGTATACGAATTTATTCTCATCTCTGCGTTTCACGTTCGTACGTTGTACCCGCGCACGCACGCATACAAACGCACACACACACGGGAGAGATATTCGGGAGAGTTATGCGGGTGCGCCGGAATTTACGAGGGGCTGAATCCTTCCGTGAAATGTTACCGCCGATTATCGCTGAAAGTGACACATGCAGCTAATACCTAATCGGTGATTAGCTCGTGGCGGAAGTAATGCCTTGTCGCCCTCCCATGGTGTCCCGAACTTGCGCATGCTGTGTAAAGTTACATATTCATCAAGTAACTTGTATAGGTCAACTTTGTAAGCTCCCGAACTAATCAATTTTGGAGGAACTTTATTAAAACAGTGGATTAATTGGATTGGTTCTATGGTTGGTGTTGCCTGTGTATATGCTTTTTCAATTATGCAAAGAAATGTTGGTCGTCAAATTAAAATCCGCATATGTTTATCACGCTAAGTTATTTAAAATGATTCTCATCGTAGTTTCCTGGTTAACGGAAAGAGTATAGTGCATGTTTACAAAGTCAATATTTTTCGTGCTCTGAATAATGATGACATGGAAAAATAATATATCTGCGCCATGGGCATCTATCTTATTTTAGACATTTCATTTTTTATTCAAAAGTGCTTTAAATTAAATAAGTACAATCCATTAACTTCGCATCAATATCAATTTCACAAGAAGCATCGAATGAGAAAATTTCGTGTGGTAATGTAGTTATAAGTCATTATAGAGACTCCAGTATACAACATATATCTAAGTCTATTACAATTTACCAACAACCCTATCATCAGTAAAGACAAGTTAAAAGTCCATTACAAGTAAGAAAAAGTGACCTACACGATTTGTATTTCCAAACAGAAAATTCCATTGTAAAGTTATCTTGAAATTTGGCAACTATAATAAATTATGGGGATAACTGCTCCCGATTTGTGCAGACCCTTACGAATCTCGGACATTAATTCACTTACGATCAAAGGGTACGCGGCTCCTTCGGCGATAAGTACTTATCGCCAAAGTACTTAACTCCGAATAACAGTGTGTGACTACTTAACTTTCTTACGAGCCATTAGACATCATTTAGGAGCCCAACAGGTGAAGAGTAGTGTGGGAGAAACTGGGGTGGGGAATTATAGGCAAAGTCGTAAGCCACCGACGGCGCTGGTAAGGAGGGGGATAGCCGCGCGAGCGCGCCTGTCGTCAAAGAGTTAACCGTTTGTAATTAAATTACTCAATGCTGCCCGCTAAATCTCTATCGGGAACCTTCGAAAGCATAACTTGGAAGACAATAATGAAAGTTTTGTGCTGGAATATAACAGTTATGTGCTCAATGCTGGTCCTTTTATTTTATCTTTAATGTGTTAATGATCGTTAATTTGTAGTTATGTTTTCGTGAAAAAAAAATCATATAAATTTCATATCATTATTCGAAAATAAATGCTTCATAAAGATAGTTTGAATAAAATCATTTTGCCTTTATTGCAAGCAACGATAATATCGCACATTAACAGACGTCTGACTGGTTCGAATAACGTATATTTCAGACAGTTATTTAGTAGGAATTGCAATTAAAAGAAGAGAGTACACAAGCTAACGTGTAAATACTATAGTGTTTCGCACCTCTGCCATTTATATAATTAATCAGTTAAAGTTTCAACTAAATGCAAAGATATAACGAGATTATTAGCAAAATAAAAACATTTAATTTTAAACTATTAAAGGTAAATTAATGCTTTCATCCGTGTGCTTCGGTTTAATATTTAAAACGACAATTAATCAATGTTATTGGAACTGGAACCCATTATTTAATATATTTTTACTTGATTATTCGTAAAATGATTATTGTTTTGAATGTACTGTTATTTCATTGTCCCAATATTGAAAAAAATTGTTAAAAAAAACTGTTATAACGATTTGTGTACATATCCGAATGATATCGACCACGAAATATTAAAAAAACTATCGTAGAAAAAGTAGTTGTTATTTCAAAATATGAAACTTCGAACCTGTTTGATGGTAGGATAATGAAACAGCATCTCAAACGATCACTAAAATTGAGCAGCGATCGATGCAGTTGGTATTTGAACGGGTAACCGCTGCAAAGTTGTGCATTTCCGTTTCTAGCAAAGTGCGGTATAGATGATTTAGAACATGTTTTGGTGTTTGTGGCGGTGGAAAATGACATAATACTAAAACGTAATTAGGTCAGAGAGGAATGCTGAAGTCAGATGAAGCCAACGCAGCAAAAACTTGCAATTGTCTATCTTTGCCGTAGGCAGAAATTTGGCTGATAGAACTATTCGGAAGTTACGCATCACTTAAGAAGGGTATTGATCCATAGCGAGTATGGGGAAAAAATAGGTCACTCATTGCAGTCTAATAATCTCAAGTAGATGGACTAAAGTACGTGCAACATGAAATTTTAATGGATTATTCAAGATAATCTAAAGCTCTTCTAAAGTTTTTAATTTAACATCATATGCAAGACAAAATTTTTACTTATTTTAATGCTTTTCAAAGTAAGTGCTTAATTGCATAACAATAAATTAAATCACGTCACCGGGCCCATTGAAATCAACGAATTAGTCAATTACGTCCTATTTAGAGACTGTTGAAATTTCTATTGCCAGTACTTTATTGTAATGGATATTTAACACGAGGGTGACAATGATGGCCTATGAATTCAAAACAAAAATACGAACTCTTGAAATCAGTATAACACATTGTAAGTGTTCACGGTAAAAGTAATTTATTTTATTTCACGAATTAATTAGCATTTTTTGGACGAGTTAAACGGTTATAAAAATCGTCGGGATCCAATAATCCATTTATTTTATCTTCATCCATTTAAACGAATGCGATTTAATTACCACAGAGCGTAAAACAAACATGAAAAAAAATCACCACTACCGTGAGCGCGTGCCTTGCAAGTCGCGTGCTGCATGAAATTAAGTTAATCACGTCAAAACGACGCCTTTTTTAACAACCATTTTTAAAGGTAACATCTGCTTTAATGGAATCTAATTTTAGATCAACTCGTAATGCAAAACCTAATGAAGATCACCTGATTTTAATATAAAGTTATGAGTTCTGATACGCATCGAGAGACTGACAATTGTACTTCATATCACGCTGTGTTTACGACTCTTTTTAAAATATCGCTTTGTTGTCATATACCACCGAAGAACCGAAATAGGCCCTTTTTAAAATAATGTTAGTATAAAATTTTAAATTCTATTACTAATATTGTGAATATTACAAGCAAATATTAAAATGAAAGTTCGTTTATCTTTGGCTGCATTTTTCAGAAAATAGATGTTCTTTCATAAAAGTGGTATTCACCATATCTAAGGTGAAAATTTCATTGTCACAAGAGATTTATTTTTAGGTATTTCTTTTGTTTGATACTAAATTTATATTGTCAAGGATGGAGCCCCGTTTTAGACTTCGCATCTTGATAATACGTTGAACATTTTAATTTATTAAAATACTGTAATTTGAGAACTCATCGAAATGTTTTCGGTTGTCAGCACAAAATTCCTTTACAATAGACTCACGCAAGTTTTGTTATTAAATAAATTAATGAAATTCACTAATAAGGTCAAACTGAACGAAGGTAAATGAACGTGTAGTGTCTTTGACAGGTACGTCTCAATACACTACCTAAGGTGATAATTACATTCTTTCTTTTTAAAGTAACTAAAAAGCTTGGAGAACGTATGAATAAATATTGTTTTACGTTAAAATATCACTTATAGAAGAAAAATCTACCGACTTTTATAATTATTCACCTAGTTATGAACGATAGACTGGGTTTAACATTAAAATTTATATCTCTCCTTAGCTTTGAAAATTTATGCTGCTATTCTACAATCGTAAATTGTGTTTGCGGTATGGCGAACGTCTGTGTGAATAACTAAAAGGAAAATGTATGATAAAATTTATCATTTTCATCGGCGGTCTGAAAAAGGCGATGATTTACGTTAAAATCATATCAAATTTGTTATAGTTTTATTCCGAGCTTCAATAAAAAACGAACTACATTAGGGTGAGGCAAGAAGTCAATCGATTATCTCGGTGATACTTTCTTTGATGACCGTAATACCATGGAAAAAAAATTTACCGAGCTCACAGGAAAATTGACCATTGGCCCTGAAAACACGATGATCACGGAAACTCAATTTGCTATCAGAGAGATCTTCTAAGCCAGTACAGAAAAAAGCTATTTCATAAAATGTAAAACATCATATTTTACGTTAAAATGCGCCGGGCATTAATCTTGCGTATAGGTTTCCTATTTCCCTACTTTTTTACGTAAAATAACATGACCGACAAACATTTTAATAACTGTGGCTAGCGTATTTTTTTCGAAAAAAAAAAGTTGTAAAGAATTTCTCATACAGTATGTCACTCTCTCGCTAAATAAACTTGCGCATAAACTTATCGTTTTTCATTAAAAACACAACACCGCAGCTGTAACAACATGCTGCCTACAAACTTTTTTATTTCTCCTCACCTAACACGGCCTTTTTTTCTTAATTAAAAATTTTTCAACTTTCACCGCGCTCTATTCTATTTCCATCTACAAGCTTTGACCTGACGTAGAAAAAAACGAAGTACCGACTTTTTACCAACGCAGTAAACAGCTAAACCCAGACAATCGATTCCTAAAGCTCGTACTCTTAGAAATTAGCGTTCATAAAAGGGCAGCTCGAGCGCGCGCGCGCGCATTTTATTCGGTCGCATAAGGGAAATATGCTTACCGCCCGTCATCTCGCTACCCATCCACGCTCCATAAGCGAAAAAACTCATAGATTCCGCAGATTCCTCGCGCGCATTCCACGCGCCGAATTCTCTGTATATAAAAGTCGGCACACACGCACACACGAGCGAATACGAGCCTCCTTCTTCTCCTTTGTGCGTGCTTTTATCGCGCGCGGGAATTCGAAGTCTGTAGCAGCAGAAACCGGCGATGGGTCGAACTGTTCACGTCCTCGAATTTCTCACGCGCACTCTTATACCATTAAAATATCCCGACAGATATATATACATAAATATGTACAAACGGCACACTCTGTCATTACTCGTCCCCCGCGCACTTTCGCAATGACATTCCCTCCTCTCGCCGCACTTGCAAATTTCAAACTAAAATAAAAATCCTTTTAACCAAAGCTGTCCGTTTGGATGTGCGTTAAAAAATCACCGGGACCACCGCTACTTTTCATTCATACAATTCACAATGTGAGAGAACACTCGCGAGCATCAAGGCTCAAGCGGACAAGACCGTAATACAAGAGAGAAGCAGCTAGGCGCCACTTGCCGGAGACGCGCGCGAAACGCGACTGAACGTCTCTCCCGGCCTCTCCGGGACTCTCCTCGCGCTCTCACCCGCTTGCGCGCGCGTCTTTTCCGGCTTACGCGACGAGGTGAGCAGGCAGCGCGCGCATCACCCCGAGCGCCCGCGCGTCACTGTTGTATAGTAGTGGCCAATTGCCGCTGCACGCATCATGATGCGCGGACGAAAGAGAACAAATGAACCGATCCCCTTATAGCGTGCGAGGGTGTGCACCGACTGTCGCGACTCTTCTGCGAATTAATAGCCGGTGCGCGTGGGAGGATGCCTCTCGTCGGGGGGAGGTGTTGGGAACAAGAGGGAGAGTGTGACGAGCTTGGATTGCGCCGATGCGAAGTTTAAATGCGATCAAGAGGGAAGATTGATCGGAAAGGGTTATACTTTCGTTCTGTGGACAGATGTAATGGGGAATGTTACATTTTTATAACTCTTTATGCTGAAACTTATACGTTTGGTATAAATATAATCACATCGTTATAAACATATATGTGTCAAATTATTCGAATAATGTGCCCGAAATATTAAAATGCGGCAGATGGGAATAATGATTTACCGAAGTGAATGGAAATGTTATGGAAATTGCGAATTCCATGACGAAATGTCGACGTTTAATTCAAACGATCTGACGATTACTGCTGCTATTAATATTTTACAGACTGAAATATATGCACTGCGAATTTATTAATACTTTGGTGCATAATTTTGGAATGTCGTTATATATTTCTATAATTATAGGACAAATATTAATGACAATTCTTATTCCTCCCATTATGGCAATGAAATTTTAAGCATATAATGTAACATTTTTAAGTACAACATTTAATTTCGATAAAATCATCCGATTCTTATTGTAAACTTTCTTCTTATTCGAAATTCAAATTTTTAATGATCGAAATATTGAAGTATAATATTTTAAAACATGAGACGATTTCCAAATAATTTAAAGTATAATATTATGCATAAATCTCTCTGTTTTAAGAAAAGAACATTAAAGAATATAATGTCTTAAAAAATAACCATTTAGCAAATATTTTTAAGATTGGAAGCCCAATTATTTATATCTTTTAAATGTAAAAAATTTAATTACAAGAAAAAATTATAAAGTCTTTACACAACATTATTTACAATATTATGCGTAAAATGAACAACAAATTTTTAATTTTATTAATTAAAATGGTACACTAAATTATAAATAAAATATTATGAAAATAGTAAATATACAATTTTACAAATGTCTTTTCTGCACAAATATAGATTAATATCTGAATAAAGCGCCAATGGACTCATATTAGTCGTAAACTCATGTATTGCATTTTGTTATCAAACCTTTTTATCAATCAATATAATGCGAATGAACAGAACAACCCTTTTAGAAACTAATAATCGAGTAACATAAGCAGTACAATATATAATTAAAATATTTTTAGTATTTACAATATAAATTATTGAAATGTACAATAAAACAAAATAATGAAAAAGTACGTTTCTATTTGAAAAAACTAGTCGATATATAAACAAATTGAATATCAAATTAATGGTTTATGACCATTTATTTAATCAATAACAATGAACAAATAACTTTTTTCTGCTTTGATTTCGTATTTGTATTCGGGAAAACTGTTTTAATTAAATTTATCCTTTATATGTATATGAATATATATTTGTGGCTTACAGGCATAATCGGATAAGTCCACTTTTCGAGTTTCAGAGAAAAATGGGGTTTAATGTTCAAACTTATATGGATAAGATCGGGAGAAACGAGATGAATCGCGATAGTTAACTAGTCAATTGACACATTCAAAACACATATTTACACGCTGGTTACAAAATATTATACATTTTTTGATGCGTTAAAAACGAAAAAGAACTCAACAAAGTATGAACTTATCTGGTTATTCCGGGAACTGTTAACTTATCTGATAGTGCTGTTCGCGTATTCTTTAATTTAATTATGAAACGGGTCAATAAATTACAAAATTAGAAATTGATCAATGAATTCTGCTAACTTGTTCAAGAAATTTCTATTATTCTGACATTTCTATTAAATTTACGACCATTTGGCATACTACACAATATGTCGAACAGCGTGGACGATTGAGGTCAAATATTTTAAAATTTTAAAATGTTTATAATTTGAAAGTGTATAGGAATTTTTTAAATAAACAGATAAATATATATTAGCCATCATATTCATATTCAATTAGAATAGATAATAAATAGTATATTATGCAACATACGCACAAGTTGCATACGATATTTTTTTACAGAAGTGTTCGTAAAATGCGTTTCAGTGATCTTAGATATTTATTTTTCGCACACTGTATCGTAATAAGCCGTTTTACGCACTCATATTGGTGTGTAAAAACGTATTTTACGCACACTGTGTCGAAATCTGAATAATGGACTATGTGCGGTTTCGTTTTGGGTATATAGCTTTAGGGTAATATTTTAGCTACCACTGACAGTGTTAAATGAAAAAGATATTAATCGATCCTACTTCACTATAGTTACTACTCAAACTTCATCTATGATAAACTAACATCATAATTATGGGTGCGCATAACAGTATTATACAATTATCAATTGATATTAATCCAACACTATGATGGGGTAGCAGAACTTCACCTCTGTTGATCACTGAAGTTAAGCAGCGCTGGGCGGGTTAGGGTACCTCGATGATTACTAATGGATAACATACAAGTTGGGCGCTAGAGGTGACACGATAATACATTCGGACACGAAGTGATGAAGCGAATGCAGCAAGCCTGTAGTTTCTCGCTATGTCAGTGATACATGGAGATCTGACTAATGGTTCCACTCTGAAGTTTCGCATCGTCAAGATGAAGGTATGGATTTCAAAAGCGAGTATATGAAAAAAGATTATACTTGCTGCGCCAAATAGGTTATAGGTCGATAAATCCAAATACCGATAGATTGATATCTAAAATCGGATGCATGCCAATAAATTACCAGTTACCATTATCAAGCAATTACCATATAGCACCTTATAGAATACTTTAAACGTTGTATCACTATACCTTGTTCTAAAAGTACCAAAACCCCCCGAACTTAAAGATCCTCCCTGATAATCGTCGTATTTTTCCAGCCGGAACCTACAGAAACGAACGCTACGCGAGTATAAGAGTAAGCACAAAGTAGCATGCAGCACTAACATCCGCGATCTCACGTGCGTTAAATTAGACAAACGGTAAGAAGTATATCCTACGACAGTGGCAGCGCGTTAACGTCTACCTCATATTATAATAGGAAACCCGGGTACGACGGGGCCTTCGGACATATATATACTTATATATATATAAGCGGCTGATACAATCCTACGCTTGGAATTATTACGCGAGCGCACGTGCGCGCACACACACACGACCCCCCCTTACCCCACCCCCAGTGCGCATGAGCTCTTTAATGTGGCCGACACATTCATGCGTTGCGCCGTGTGCGCACGACTCGCATGCGAATGAGCTTTATGTACAATATACGTACGTTCCGGCCTACTGGACAGTGGATACAGAAGTAGCTGCAGCATAGTAGTCGCACGTGCCGCTCCCAAGAGAGGATAATCGCGGCGCTCCAGTAGAGAGAGAGAGAGAGAGAGAGAGAGAGAGAGAGAGGGAGAGAGAATAGGGAAGCGCACGAAGGTCCGAGTGCGTGTGGTGGCATTTCGAAGGGATTTTGGGAAACGCTCTGCTACGATCCGTGCTCTTTTGATGGGGGATCGGGGGAAGCGTTTCAAGAGGGACTGATATTTCTCGCTAGGCGATAGATGGAGCTCTTCGACGGTAATTGACAATGGGTGGCACCCTTTGTGGAATTATATACTGGTCTGTGATATGTTTAACTTTCGAGCGAATGAATTCCGACTTGAAAATTGTTCTTTCTTTTATTATTTTTATAAATGTAATATGACGTTTCCTTAGTAGAGTGATGAAAATTGGCGTTTGACAAATTACAATTTTACTGAACTTTTGGGCTTTATAAAAGGATTAAGTTTTCTAATTAAATTTGTAAGCCATGAAAGCGTAGCAAAATTTTAGTAGAGTCAAAATAGATGGAAAATACCTTTCACATATGATATAGAAATTAAAAATTTATTTTTAATTATTTTCAACTAAATTATACAAATGATTTGAAATGCCATTAAAAATCTCTTATACGTATTTTTTTCTTTTTAAATGTAACCATAAACAAAAATAATAATAATGACATAAAAATTTTAAAAAATATTAAGAAAAAGTGCACAATTAAAAACTCGGAATTAGTCCCTTGATAATTTTAAATGAAATTAATCACATGATAAACTTCGACGAGTTGAAATTTACACGATTAAAGAAAATTATATTATCTAAGAGCTTTTATCTTTGTACAATATTGAATTTGCAACGTAACTTTAATATTCAATTACAACTTTTAAAAATGTTATAATAGCATGGCTTGATATCATATTATTCTTCAAGCTACTAATAAAATCATACAATTTTTTTTAAATGCCTTAGAAATTTCCAGTATATTGTACAAAAATTGTTCTTCTAGAGTTGAAAGATTTTTTTAAATAACTTAGTAGTTTAGAATTAGATTTAAAGGTAGTTCTCTTGTACACGCAAAAGTGTTTCTCAAATCGTATGAAAAGAAGCTTATTAACTAGCAAATAAAACATTAAAATCACTCAGATAAATAAGAAAATTTGTTATTCCTTTACAAAGAATATAAAGAAGTTTTTACATATAAGCTAGATAATTTTAGATTATGCTAAAATTCGGTACTTCAAGTTATTTTTTAAATATTGTTCTGGGAAAAGATATTCCCTTCTGGCTGACGTGGGGATAACCGAAGCTCAAGAGCAATTTGGAAAAATCGAGAAAAATGTGCAGATCATACATATACGGCAACTGCATATCGATTATTTGCCTGAGGCTACGATGAATATTTTGTCGACAATAATTCTTTCAAAAAATCCTTTCAATTTTAGGTAACATGGTAACACATATACTAAATTATTTAAAACTCAATGTTAAGAAATGACAGTTACATAATATAATGTAATGTAATAATGTTAAATTTATCAAAGTATTAAATTTAAAATAAGTCTTTTAAAATTTACACTTATAAAATTGAAATAAAATATTACATTCAGTTTTATTAAAACAGTCATTTAATATAGATTAATTATTTTTAAAAAGGTTAATTTAATGACGTAATTTTATTAAAAATTGTCGAAAAATTTTCAATAATATAATAACATACATTTGTTTGTTAGAATGCTTATATTTAGTATCGTTTGTAAAAGTATATCTATATTCGATTTACGTTGCCACAATCCTACCAACTGTATCTTGTCATAAGTAGTATTCATAATATAATATGCTGATTATCAAATTATTTTAAACTAAAAGAGACTATTTTATTATTAGTTAAATTTGATTAAAATCCAAAATTTCATTTATGTATGGAAATTCTATACCTTTATATAATAAAGGGAATTTTCAATACATTAACTTGTTGCCTGGAAATTTTCTTGTAGAAATCCGTTCCTTATAAATATACAAAGAGAGCTAGTTAAGGCCATAAGGGAAAAGGAGAAGGATAACTAAAGATAACTGAGGAAAAACAAACATCATATAAGATAATGATTTCATGTTTGTGTCTAAAATTACCTTATATTACAAATAAATGTGATAAAGGATGCAAGTATTTTTATATTGGTTTTGAAATCGAAAAAAAAATAATTATAATGGAAATAGTTTGCGGAACATCATATTGAATATTGTAATTTCATAAATGTAGAAGGACGTGTGTGTGTGTGTGTGTGTATATATATATATATATATATATATACACACACACACACACACACAG
>JAYJLV010032792.1:0-27818 GCA_036873485.1 Torymus texanus | reverse complement strand
GGTTAAACGGTTGGCCAAACCTATGCGATTTGGTGAACGAATGGCAAACGGATGGTTACCATTTCTACCAGGGATGTATTTTCTTCATTCGTGTACATAACTCACACATATCCCTAAAATACTGTGAACTTTTTTCCTCATTCCTGATTTTAGTATCGACTCGGATTCTTCGATTCTTGTAACCCTTATTCTACTCGTACCCAGAATAAAATCTAAAAATAAATTTCTTCCAC
The DNA here is from genome assembly GCA_036873485.1 of Torymus texanus. Classification (NCBI taxonomy): domain Eukaryota; kingdom Metazoa; phylum Arthropoda; class Insecta; order Hymenoptera; family Torymidae; genus Torymus; species Torymus texanus. The sequence continues at coordinate 27,585 of JAYJLV010032792.1, read as the reverse complement.
TCAGAAAACGTTCTTCCTGTACCAATGAAAATCTGCTTGTCGGAGAATTTTAGTTAGGAATAGAAGCCAAGAGAATTTCCTCTTGTATGAAAAGGAATATCCGTTCGGAACAATAATGCATCGCGATAAGAATTTCTCCTGTGTACCAAATAATTATTAACAAATAAATAAATAATTTATGTAAAAATTAAATTGTGTCATACTTGAATGTAAAAAAACCTTTAGTTATTCTGAATATTTATATTATTCCTAATGTCATCAGTTATCACAAAAACTTGTTTCTTGAGTAATTTCATGAAATCTATAAAATACAGTTTCGGAGTCCCTGGTAGAAATTCATCTATATGAAATGTCCAAGAAGTTAGAAAATGGCTAGTAAAACTGGATAATTAATAGCCAGTACTATTAAAAATGGTCATTTATTATTCATAAAATGGTTTCGATTTCCACCAGGGGTCTTAAGACCGAAAATATCATTCCTCTATTACTGATGCATGATAGTCTTGTGTGAAACCGCAAAATCCTCTTACCATGATTCCTGTAATCAAATGACGATACTACCACGTGGGAGAAATTCCTTTTTATAAATAATATTTTGGAACTGGTGGAGATCGGAAATAATTATCTTTCAATTCAAAACAACGACAATATCCAACCTCTTACCCCCTATCATCAAAAATATTTTACTCATTCCTGAATTACTAAAAGAAAAAAGTAAATGGTAGACAAAGCCGTGCTTTTCGCGATTCGGCTCGGCGAAATTTTGTTCCCGCATTGTTTGTCTATACACGCGTGCGTCAAGTGCGTTCAACTTGGGCGCGCCGCCGTTGTGGAAAGATCGAAGCGACGAGACACAGCGAATTTTCCAGCCGCGTTCGCATTCCTTCTAACCGCGTGTATCTATATATATACACGTATATCAAAAGCTCGCGCGCGTGTAGAAGTCGTCGATCGATTTCGTAAGAGTGCAAATGGCGGCGCTTTTCGCGTGAAATTTTAAATGTTTGATTGGAATATAGTAAAGTTGCTGGTGGAAATGAAGCTCTGAAGGGATTAACAAAAGTTAACATTTTGATGACATTTAGAACTAGATAATTAACGATGCATCTTAAGTTGAAACTTTATTAAGGTAAGAGATAGTTAAGAAGCTTTGAGGCTGTAATACGGTTAGATACATTAGAATGTTATAATTATGAATACTTTTAAGAATTCACGAAGAAATTTTTTAGTGTAGCAAATAAGTTTTCGTTGTACGTTCCTTTTGAGATAGTTTCATTTTCGAGATATCCATAGGATCAATTATAAGTTCGACATATGCAAAAGTAAAACCCAAACACCATACGAATACATAAAGAGTTTTCGCTTATTTCGATACAAGATAAATTAAGCACGAATCAATCAACTTTGTAAATGAATACTCTAAACATTTGTTAGTCGTTGGAAGCTACACACTACTAAAAAACTGTATGTAAAATTATTTTTTCTGGTAAAAAAAATGTTATATAATGAATTTCTTTTTGAAAACTAAATTTTTTTCTGAAAAAAGAAAAAATATGAAAAAATTTTCACATGATTTATTATAATTTTTTTAGTTATAATTTTTTCAACTTATAAAATTTGTCTCTCTTTCTACTGTATTTAAAATATCTTGTAACTCCGTCACGAGATGTGAAATTATTCACTTTAATCTAATCCATAAGTTTATTAATAGTTATCATGAATCGATTTGAAAAAATCGATAAATTTCAACGTACATTGTACCAAAACCACAATCGTCACCCAATTTATTCAAGTTCCGAAACCCACATAATTTCCCCAACTCAATCGCTCCCTATACAATCCACCACAGTTCATCACATCAAGCAACAGCTCCATCAATCGGTCACTATACACCGTCACATCATGTATCCCCTCTCCCCTCCGGTATAATCACTCCTACACTCAACGCAATCCAGCAGTAGCACCTGACAATCGTTGTCGACTGTATGTGCTCTCCCCGAAAAAGGCTAAAACTTACTCAACCCATAGTAGCGCTCAACGCAGCTGTCCGACTCTCTCTCTCTCCCTCTTACTCGCTCGCTCTCTAGAAACGTAGGAGGGGAGTAATCAGGAAGCGCTGCGCGCGGCTGATTCAGCGGTGCGCATGATGCATTCCGCCTCGCGCAGCCGCGCCGCGAGCAGCACACCGCGTTCTCTCTCTTTCTGTTCAGTTCAGCCGGCATGACATTGTACGCGTGCGCGTTCGACTGATCTCTAAGTATATTACAATATATATATACCTTTTTGTAATAAGTTTGTCGCGCGGTATACGCGTGTGCAGTGTTAATACCGTGTGGTAGTGTGGATAAGTGTTTAAGAATTAGTGTGTAAGTGTGCAAGTGTAAAGTGCGTCGGCTGTGGGCCAGAGGAGAGGATTATGGTGGTCGCCATGCCCGCTGAGTACGACGAACAACAGCAGCAGGAGCGGCAGGAAGATTTAGGTAAATTTCTGAGTTTTGAAGTTCGGATGCATTTTGTAAAGATGGGAAATGTGTAAAGTAGAAAGAGAAAATTCTTTTTGGAGATTTGCTTTTTGTTTTATGAAAGAGCAGAAGTGGATTTATTCGTAATGATTTTGAAAACATAGCTGTAATATTTAACATAATCATGAAAAATTATGGTAGGAATTTTAAATAGAAAAACTAAGTAAACTATGGTATACATAACCTCAAAATTATAGATTAAACCATAATCCTCTCTCGACCAAATCTTCATTTCTCAAAAGAACAGCTTTCTTCGGAGATATATATATACACATACCCACACACACACACACCTCTGAAAATCCAATGACTCATTCGCACGTAGACTCACGAAAGTCTTCATCTTCGCTTGGGATATATAAAATTCTGGACGCCGATGTACAGGAAGAAGTTCTCTTTCTCGGAGTGCTTTATAAAGCGGGTGATATCATGATGCTAAAACGAGTATTAGCCGGGCGCACAGTCGTCTGTATGTATGTGTATGTGTGTGTCCGGGCGACGACGCATGAGGAGAGAGAGAGAGAGAGAGAGTCAGCGCAGATAATTGCGGAACGCGTGCGATTTTTAAGATCGCGTGATGGTGCGTGTTAGCGCAACCGTTTAGCATTGGACGATTTTCGACGACGTATTTTGTTGTAATTAGGGGATCGCGTTGTTGCCGATGTCACGGTGATCGTTGAGGTTTGTTGTGGCTTCTTTTTTTTAAAAATTATATTTGGTTGGTAAAAGGGTGGTGTTGAATGGTTGGTAAAAATGTTGTTGGTAGTTACAAACAATGCAAACATTATAGTTATGCTGGTAAAATGATATTTTGAGAAATAAGAACAGAACGAAAGGCTAACAGTGATAAAAAGCTTCGAATTTTCAAAACTAAAAAACACGAAGTCAGCGAAATTACGCGTAGTTATTGAAATTCTTCTGAGTTAAATTATACGTAGCAGTGGCCGAGAACCTTTACTTTAATTCTTCAAAATGACGCGAGCGATTTTCCATTTAAGAAACCGTCGTTGGGGCCGAAAGACGCTGAATACCGGCGATTGTCAGTGAAGGTATCGACGCGAGCATTTTAAATTATTAAATGAATAATTGCATTCCTTTCATTGAAATAGGTTAATCATTTAATTCTAATTTAATTATATTCGACATCAATATTTATGAATTTATGTTTCAATCTTATAAAAACATTTAAAATTTTTTTGTATTATACATTTTTTGTATATTATACATTAGAATCATTTTTAGTCTCGTTTGGATTTACTGTGACTCGTGGGAAATTGTTTTCAACGATTTTTAAAAACGTAAAAGGCGTAATTTAACTCGATAATTTAACTTTAAAACACTACTTTATGTAAGCGGATAAAAATATTACATGACCTAGTCATTTATTAAAGATAAGTAGTCATTTGCTGGTATAGTTTGAACGAATTATTTTCCATGCTTACGAGAAAAACTGAAATTCCAGTTCCTTTCAAAATACGTACGTAGTCATACTTTTAATTCATAGCTATTATGAATATTAAAACTTGTTATTATTCATCTTTCGTGATCCGAATTTTGAGGATATTTTTAGAATCTACTTGATTAAAAATAAGCAATTAACAGTTACATTCTCGTACACAATAATATATTTAACATTCATCTTTCTTTTTCATAAGAAATAAAAAATCCGATAAAAAAACAACTTACACATGACACTTTTCAAGGTCGAGTATATTAAAATTCTCTCTTCTCGCTGAGATAAGGTTATATTTTTTAAAATGTAACACAATACACTCAAAAACTTTTTCCTCACAATAAAAGTCACAATATCTCCTAAAACCTACAATGAACCAATAACAAGAAACACGAATCCGGATAATCTGGCCAATAATACATATTTTTAGTACGATAACGCAGCAACGAAGTCTCAGAGTATTTTCCAACGATGACGGATATCTCGTGCAGCGATGCATTATACTCGAGTGACTCAGATTTTGACAAATCGCGATAAATAGACAAATAGAAAGTTGCTTGATACCAGAAGATCAGTTGAAAATTCGTGTTGTTGCTCGAGAACTTTTGCTTCTTGATATTCTGCACTGAAACGCTGTGGTATTTAGCAGCGATAAGAATATAGTTATGTAATGTCATTTATTGATTATGGAGTAGATTGTATGATACTTACTTACAACAATTTTTCCAATGAAATGCAAATAAGATTTATTATAGCTTAAATACAAAATAAAGATTGTGAAATGTTTTGTTATGCAAATGGCAAATTATTATTGTCGTTTAATGATAAAAGAGTGCAATTAATAGACCTTTTGATTTCATTAAAATAATGTATCGTCATAGCTACATCTGTAATTATCTTATTTAGACCCTCGTAAACAAAATTACTTCGATCTTGTTAATACTTTTTATCTCGTTATTAAATCCGATTTCATCAACAAGAATGTTTTAATACATAAATTTCTTTCAAATTTTAAATTCATCAACAATCGCCAGAGGCAGTAAAAAACTTCTTTATCGATGAAGTCAAATAGATAACTTTTTTCGCACTTGGCCATAAACCTACGCCGGTCTGCACCTACGTACACCCACTCTACATACATTAAAAATGCCTCGTAAATATTCTAATTAGCGATCTCCAGAGCGCGAACGTTAACCGAGTTCTTTTCCATCCAGGATAGCGTTTCAGTTGAGTTGATTGAACCAGGCTTGGTGTAATTTAGCATTGGAGCTTTTGTAGGCATAGCACAGAATAGCCGTTTGATCACATTTATCTTAGTTTTCTGGTAAAGAGATTAGGTCGGAGTCTAAAGAAGATTGTATTGTACGTGTAGAAAGATATTTCCAAGTAACTTGTAGAAAGTAAATGTAGAAGATATTAAACAAAATGTTTATGTTTATTTGTTTGTAGAAATTTTAAAAAGCGATTGTTGAAAAGACACTGCGAATATTAGATTTATAAAGTAATATTTTGCAAAGTAATCAAGCAACGAATGTTGAAAATATTTTTTTCTTATCTATTAAAAAGCAAAAAATAAGAAATCATTGTTATGACTAAAGATTGCCGTCATTCTAATATCAAACTATGACTTTTTAATTTTTAAAAGAAAAAAAATTTTTAAATTTCGTTTAATTAACTCCACCTCAACTCTAACAAACCTAACATTCTAATCTCTACTTATCAAAGCAACCACTACCATCACCAAACCTTCAATCCTTTCTCCTCTCTTATCCGCTCATTTTCCAAAACAGCCAGAGTACCTTTGGCTCGCGCTACGCGTGAAAAACGCGCTCGGAATGCGCCCGGCCGAATATCAATTTATATTCGACGAGGCCGGCCGGCCGGCCGGCGCGCAGAACCGGACGGGAGCTGGAATGCGACTGGTCCTCAAGTATGCGCTTGACGCGCACACATGTGAGTCGCTGTAACAGTTTCTTAAAATTTTGGTACACCGCGCGTGAGTATTGAGATGTTTCGGGAGGGAAAGTTGCAGGGTTGGGAAATGCGATGGAGACATGGAGGTGAAAATTGAGAGAGTACAGTTGATGAATGTAGGATGAAGTTGATTTGTGGAAAATATACTATTGAAATTATTGTAGCAGTAAAATATAGGGAATTGTTGCAACTAAAAACTAACCTATAAATCGATCTAAACTGCAATAGTATTTTTTGTAAAGATTAGAAGCGGATTGGGTAAAACATGAAAAGAGTTTCAGATCTCAGTCGTATTCTAAATTTATAAATGGGTTGCATTCGCGTTCTACTCCCAGTCAGTTAACTGAGTACCTGTAAAGGAAATTTTATTATTAAATTAAGAATAGTAACATCTAAAAATTAATCAAATTAATATGCTATATTTGCAGTTTTTTTCGTATTAATTCTATAGTTATAAAATAATAGATAGTATTTGTAAATTTGGAAAAATTATTATTCCTATATTTCGCCTGAAAAATAATTATTGAAAATATTGAAAAATGATGAATTTTCGCTTGGAATTCTATTCGTAATCTTACTATGTTTCAAACGGATTGACCTCTTAAAAATTATGTAATTTATTTTATATTCCAAGAAAAGCACCTTTCTATAAAGAATTCTAAATGAAAAGTATAAAAAATATTAAAGCATGTGAATGTTTAATAAAAACAATAAATAAAAATTGAGATGTTTTTATATTATAGTTTATATAAAAACATAATAATTCTTTACTAAATTATTTCAGTAATATTAACATATAAGAACAACGATTGGCTTGCGATTGCCATTTTATTTACAGGTTCAATCATTTACTTCAATTTCTTAAAAAAAAAAGAAAAGAAAAACGAAACATAACCTCAAAAACACGCGAATCTTACCGAACCGTGTACTATTAACCATTAAAAAAACTAAAGCTCCCCAATCGAATCTCGTCATCCTTGACCGGTCATTTACCGGTCATTCACTACCCCCACCGCACGATACCCCACATCGTTTCGCGTGCGTCCACGTCCTAACACCCCCTCTCCACCCTCGTCAATGAAAAAAAAAGCTTTTTGTTTGCTGATGGTAAAGGGGGCGACCAAACGAGCGTCTCGCGTGACAAGTGACACTTGGTTGTTTCGAGTTCGAACCATTCCTCCTGTTTTTTTTTGCCTCAACGAAGCTTGGTGAAACGTTAGTTTTCGCTCCGACATTTGGGTTTATTGGTCTCCGGCAAAGGTTTCTGTGGTTGGGATGAGGTCGGAGAGAGGATTAGAACTTGTTGTTAGGGATTGTACGGGGTGTTACACTGATTAGAATCAGTCGAAATGCTGGTATCTACCTGTCAAAAAAATCCATGAGATTTCGTTTTATTGGTCTAATATGATTGGACGTCTGATTGGTTTAGAATTTCGGTGTCTGGTTTCGGTGAATTCATTTGTTATGGGTTTAAATTAATATTTAAGATCGAAATCTCGCCTATTATTACCTTCTTTATGAAAAATAATCATTTAAAAATAGAAAAAATTTTATTTTGTTTAATTGGATAATTAAAATACTTTGCTACTTTTCTTATTTAGAGTCATTGATAATCTAACGAAACAGTTAAATATATTAAATTAAGCTACTGATTACTTACAAGAAGCTTGATAAATACTATTGATTGAGAAAGAATCTCGAGTGAGAATCTTCCATCATAAAATTTTACCTTCTATCGATCTCCAACAAAATATTAATCTACTTTACTTTCACCACCAAAACTCCTCCACGAATTATATTCTTACCTCTATTCTTACCGCTAGCCACAATTTCTTTAGAAAAATATTTCGATAACGTAATCTTCCGACCCAGACATTCGTAATGTAAATCATGCTCTCTCTCTCTCTCTCTCTTTCGGCATTACCGTGATTGTTGTTTAAAAGGCTGCGCGCACAAGCAGGAGATCGAAGATACCATATCGCGGCGCGGCTTATCGCACGAGCACGCGTATATTTCACGATATGCAATGCCGTGTATATTATTGTATACTGTCAAGGTGAAATTCTTCGCCTATTCCCGAGCAATGATTGCCCCCGACATTTAAATGCCACGTCGGCTTAGTTCTTTTATTTCGAATCGAATGAAGCAGCAGTGAAAATCAATGTGCATTTGTCCGGATAGTCATTTGTTGTATATAATTTACGTTGACAATTTTTGTAATTTATGTGTTGTGAAATTATATGTATGTTAAGCAGAATTAACGTGATGTTGAAAACATGTCTAAAAATAATGTTGCTTGCAATGGTTAAATTTAATATTTAATCGTTAAAATTAGCTTGGTAATTAGTGAAACACATTTTGTAGAGAGATACGTGATGTATTTAAAATTCATAATTTCCTCAACTTTCTGTAATAAGGAAATACAGAGGAAACAGCAGTTTTATTTTACTACTTGAGCGTCGTTTAAGGAAACGACGTAAATGAGTTTTGTAGGTCGGGGCATTAACATGTATTACTACAGTGTGTTGTACTTGTTACTGAAAGAACTGTAACCTTTATTCTACAAGTATAAAGAAATTCCATAATTTTCTTAATAATTTTGATTCGTAACTATCAATTTCTTCCACCCATCTTCACATCAATGGTAATTCTTATTTTTCAAAATACCAAATTTCATCCAAAACTTCAACTTCCATGCATTATCGTAACCAGCGCAGACAATTCATGACGACATTGTTTGCAAGGAATTTAAAGTACCACGGAAAAATGACCCCCGCAGTCCCAGAGCTCCAGTGCGTTCAATTCAAGCTTAATTTACAAATAAGGTTACGCGCGCTGCTTTCCATCTCTCTCGTGACTCATCGCGTTGGGGATAGGTACTAGTTGTGTTTACACGACGAAGAACTGGGACGTAATCAGACGGTATACTCGACGCTCATATACATGCGGATACGCGTGTGAGTGCAATTTTTTCGTTTTGAAAATTAGGCGGTTGGTGATCTTAGGTGATAGTTTACTTCAGAGAAGAAATTAGGTGGAAATACATATAAGGTGGTAAAATTATATGATTTGAATAATAATTATTTTTCTTCAATATTAGAATTGGGATTATCATGAAATTTTAAAAGAATTCAAGCTTTATTTTTCCTATTAAAGTTAGTATTATTCAAATTTTAAATATCAAAATTAAACCTATAATCATACATAGTCTGTAGACAATTTGTAAACATGATACATCCATATTCAGTTGTTAACAACTGTTTCAAATGAATTGTTGCTTGAATATGAAAATAAAATACTGCGACTTATCGTCGTTTAAATCACCAAATGCTCCTTTCATCGCTGCGACCTGGCGATGAGCTAGTTTCTCTCTTCTCGTCGGTTACTCGCGTGTGCGAATGCGGAAAGAAAAACCGGAATGGACGCGGAACTAATGGAAATTGTACGTAAGAGCAACCTTTAATTTGAGCAATAAATGCGCAGCATTATTTCATGTATGAATAATGTTCGTACGCCGTCGGGCGTGGCCACTGAAATAAGTAGATAAATATTTGAAATTTATGAATTAATCGTGACGTATAATAACTTTCAATTCAGAGGAGTTTTAATTACTATGTGAAGTAATACCTTAAACATTCTTTACAATTATAATACGTTAAATTATTTCCGTCCAATTTTTTTTTTTACTGTGAAATGCATTTTTATGAAATTGGTTAGATTATACAGGAACATAGTGAAAAGCATAATAAGATATTTTTAAGTTTAAATGACTTTAAATTGCTCCCTATACTGCTAACGATTCAAAGAAAGTTCACTTGACGATTATGTCGTGTGTAAACCGACTGCTCCAACCAGATTCATGTAACATTGATAGAATCCAGTTTAATTTCTACATCTACGATATACCTTCCATCACTAACAACATATCCAGCATTGTATCCATCACAACAAAAACAACAATAATAACAATTGAACCATCTCTGCTTAAACCAACAACGATTCAGGATTCCTTCAGTACCATTCCACAGAATCGACTGCTGTGACGGTTGCACAATGCACACGCACGCGACGACGACCTCGCCCACCCTCTCTCTCTCACTCACTTGTGATTACGTAAGGAGAGCCGTTACTACTGGGGATAGCGAGTAGCCGTTGCACGGGGGAAGCCCACGCGTCGCTTCTGTCGGAAATGTCTGGTGTCGATGTCGGAGAAGGTAGGCTGAAGATTAAGTTGATCGCAGGAGGAAGATTTTGAATTGTTGTGATTGTTGGTGAAGATGTGGGAGAAATGGGGATTTTGTGGATTTTGGTTTAACAACTTTTACATGCAATAGGGGTAAGATAATTCGCTGATTACAATGTTTTTAGACTGATGAAGGTTGATGAATCAAGTCGGGCAAACGTTAAAAAACAACGAATAAAAGTCGTATTTTAAGTGCTAAAAATGTTTTTGCCACGCAAAATTGATATAATACCGTTGTATTTTTATTAGAATTAATTTTCCTTTTTATTTTTTTAATTTTATCATATATTTTTTGTTGTTCACTCGAAAACTGGAAAATACTATATTTTTGTAAATTGATTTGGCTAGAAAATGGAAAGCTGTTAAAACTTTAGTGAAAAAGTAATTATAGTTGTGAGGTAAAGAAGAGTCTTCCTTTTATTAACTAGTTTTAACTTTATCTAAACCACAAGAATCTTCCTTTTTCTAAGTGGTTGGAACTTTCTCGACAAAGCTTAATTTTGCTAATGTGAAAAGGCTACATTTTCTTGTATATCTACTGTGCGACTGCTTTTTTTCTGTGAGCACTTCTATACTAAGCTAAACGTTTTTATTAATACACTTAGCCTCAATCTTCCCGTGAATTAAAAATGAACTTTAATCGCAATTGCATTAGTAATAATTAAGTATTGTTCATTATATATAATTTGCTTATACACTCCTTCTTACACAGAGGCATTGAAAATAAACCCTTACGTTTTCCTGGAATTCTACGTGGACAATCGATTACAATATACATTATGTGTCAAGTTAAAGACTATACTTTGTTGGGACGTACAGCTAAACTGATATTCTAGACCATGTAAAATAATTTGAAAATACAAATAAAAACAATTAATGTTAACAATTCTGATCATTTTTAAGGTTAAAGAAAAAGGTAGAAACAGGTATTTTGAAAATATTTCTTGTTTAGAAGTGTAATAATTTAGACGAATAAAAAATTTCGAGCTCTTTGTTCAAGTTACAACATTTGATCTTGAGACAAATGCGAGGCTGGAAATAGTGAATTTCCGCGTTGTCGCCAAGACAGCCGCGCTTATCGCTAGTTGAATTTATCGGTGTGTTGGATCTCTTATCGGGATTCATCTGCAACTGCTGGCATTGATCGTAGCTAAAAATACTATTGTTATAGAGTAGCGTCTAAAAATATTCTTATTCGCGTTAGTAGTAGTTCGAATAACTACTTGTCTATTGTACATAAATGTTTTGTACTATTTTATGCTGTTACGCGCGAAGCACAAAAAATGCTTTTCCGAAGCATAGATTTGTTGCTTGTTTAAAATAAGAAAATAGATCTTTTGTTCGGGGATACGCTTTTCAATTGAAAAATATTTTCTTAAAATTATTTATGACAATGTTTTTTAAATATCTTTAAAAATTTTGAAAAAATAAGTATAAATATCTACGGCCCCATTTATTCAGTAATGTATAAAAATAGTTTATTTTGTTTCATTGTACTAATTCAAAATAAAACACATACATATCTCATCTCACTTCAAATAATAATATTACCTATCTCTAATAAACTCATTGTGTTCTTATAAGAATTTTCTACAAACGTAGTTCGATGTTTTTCATTTCACGACGTGACTGTGGTAACTATTTGGATCTCGGAGACGGTAGGCATGCACAGAATTATTTATTTACTCACCGGGGCTAATCTGCAAGTCTAACTTGTTTGTTGTCTACATAATTCAGCTTTTTGTTACTCTGTATGGTAGCATGCTTTGATAAGTATATTTTTGAATTTATAATTTTTTTTGGAATAACGGAGTTACGAGGGAAATGTATAAGAATATATAAACCTATTTGTTTGAGAGTTATGGTTTTGTATGATAATATCTGTATATTTAAATGCTCAAATGATATCTATACAAGTTTAAAAATTTTAAAAATAGAGACAAATTCATATATTGTAATTTGTATCAATTTATTGGTCAAATATATTGTTTACTTCATTGAAACATCTATATTTTATTAGTATAAATTACAAAAAGAAAGTTAAAGTATAAAAATAATTAATCTTGTCAATAATTTATCATAAATTCTTATGAACGAAATGGATTCTTGAGTTTATGAACATGCAACGACTATTCATCATCTTACGAAATTCACAAAAGCACCTGTCGCCGCCTAATCTGACGCATATAACATTTGTCTTTTCCCAAGCAAAACAAAATGAAAAGACAAACATTTGACATTGAAGTTTATGTGAAAGATACAAATTAATTTCCGGCCGATGAATCATACTCTAGTCTGCCGACACTGTAAAAGGACGACATTTTTTCCGAGTTAATGACTTCAGAAGGACCTTGATTAAAAACAAAACTGGGTGTGGTACTTGTTTAAAGAAAGTTCTCCAAGAAATTCATCTTACCGGTACTGAAATCTAGCGAATACTTTACATATAAATATTCCCTTAGAGTTGCCAAAAATATTCACAAAAATATGCAAATTTTGAGACATTCAACTACTTGGAGTGTAACTTCCTTACTATTCTTCCAAGTATACTTCTTCGTTACAATGGCAGCATGCAAATTTTAAAGCAGAATATCTATTTTGCGAAACTTCAAATGTATTGTAGAAACTGTGAAGTAAGTTATGACAATTTTTAGCCATAAAGAAACCTTTTACTAAAGAAAATAACATTTTTAATAAATAAACCCGATTTTTATTCTTACTATTATAATTTTTCTCGAGACATTTATCAAAACTAGAAGAAAAATATTTATATAAATTATACTATATGTTTATATAACTTTTTAAAGAAGAAATGAGAAGTACACTAAGAATAATAAAAAGTTCTGCTCTGAATTTCGGTCACGTACCATTGCATTTCACTTGTCGAATTATCGATTTTGATGGCTTCGATACCAGCTATCTTCGTTCGTTCATCTATTGCTTTTAAAAACTTTTTTGTGCTACTGAAAACATGAAAGTAATATAATTTTTTGTATAAGTTAAATAAATTTCTTTAATTTTATAGTTGTACTCGTTTTTTATCATTTTTCAAGAAGTGCAAAAATTTCAGTTCTAAATCTCTATTTAACCATTAAAAATAATTTTAACTCGTTTAATTTCCTCTTTGCTGAATTACTTTACAAGATATGTTTTTTTTTTCTAAATGAGAAAACGCTTTATCAAAGCACGACACCTGACTGCCGTGGTTCTTCGTCATGCTGCGTCAGCTGTCGTTTTTTTTTCGACGGAACGAAATAGGAAAATCGGTTCTTGAACTGCTAAGCTCGATTTATAAAATAAAAATCGTTGAGAAAAGCAGGTGGCCGTGAATGCCGCTTCACAGACTTGTAAACTCAGAGCAACAATGTAGGAAAATTTATGTAGACACTGTATATAATTGAGTTACTCCATTTAGCACGTTAATCAATGTAAAATACAATATTTAATAAAAGATTCTTTGACCATGATACATATTTTTAATCTGAATTATATAATTCCTTTATAGATGGAAGATGTAGCTTATACATCCGTGTTGCAACTTTCTTCAATGCCATTCATAATAATTTATTGTAAATTAAGTGTATAAGTCGTTTACTCAAGTACGCATACATATATACAACGAACGAATCAATCATAAAAGACTTGAACTAAAATTCACACAGCATGAATGAAAAACCCTCTCAAATTTTTTCGATCTGGCTGCTACAAAGTAAGAAAAAAGTAGAAAACGTTATCGTAACGTTCATCTATTTACTTCTTTTTCCTCTTTCTCTCTCTCTACTTTCAGAATATGTATATTGCATCACCAGCCGGTTTAATGGTGAACTTTTTCAAGATGGTCGAAAAATGCTGCGCTCGCAAGAAAGAAAAATAGGCCTCGCGGTGAAATTGATAGTATGTGATGTTGCAGCTTTGGAAGCTGTATACGGAGTAACTTACGGTTGTAGAAAAGTTATTTACAAGTAGGAATGTAATGTAGAATGTCCTGGATTATGTTATTACTATTAAGACATAACTTAGTTTGATTACCCAATATATAATTAGTATTTGATACTGCTAATCGATAAAAATATGTATTTGATATGCATCATTATCGTCGATTTCTACAAAAACTAGCACAACTCAAAAAAGACCTATCTTCATTTGCCATTTTGAAGCACCAGAGTAAAATAAATTCGTTATGGACTCCATTAACTTGGGGTATAATTCGTATATTTTAAGTTTATCTGATCTTGGCCAAATTTATTTGACTCTGGTACTCTAAAATGGCAAATTAAAATAGGCTTTTTTTGAGTTGTGTTAGTCTTCGTAAGAACCGACTATTTCAAATCTTCCATCATAATCGGTAGAATAAACATTTTGATCAAATATCAAATTTTGAATTCTTAAAACATTTTAATTACATGAGATACATTAACGTATCGTTATTTTTCTATGCAGTAAAGCAACATTGGACTATCAAATATTTTTTTTGGAATGTAATAGATAAATAAATGTCAATAGCTCGTAGAAATATGCATCAATATCTACTTGCAAAATGAATAATCGCAGTGGAAAATTTCGCATCTTGTCGCAGACTCACCGACTAGTACCATAACAGGTCAGAAACCCCTTTTGTACTAACAATCTGGCAGTCGTCTTCCTTTTTACACAACTCTTGTCCCACGATTTGCATTACCAACACTCTAACCTTCATCTTCAACGGGATCTGCACGGAATGAGAGAGAGAAGATTCCACTCGAGATCTCCCGTTTCGCTTACGCAAGAATGACCGCGTAGAAAAATCGCGAGCCTTTCTTCTTCTCTCTCTCTCTCTCCCCCCTTCTCCTCTTTGCTCTTTTGAGCACCGGCTCAAGGTCAAGGTGAAGGTCAACCCAACGATCGTTCGATTGCGCCGATCAATTTTGGTGGAGGATTCACGTAATTGTAGCTGCTCGCGCGTTGTTTGTCGAAAGTACACACACAGTGTGTATGTGTTCTGTTGTCCGCGTGTCCGACTATCGGAGGAGTTAAACGTTGCTCGTTATTGTGGTACCGTTATATGTTCAGTGACTTTCTTGGATGAGTTTTTGTACAGTATCCGTTGATAATTTTTTTTCGTGACAACAGTAAAATGGCAGTAAGCTAACGTTTATTAAAATTATCGAATTCTTCCAGGGTTTATCATAATATTTTGCGAAAAATCAGACATTTATATTTATTGCAAGCCCAGAAGTATGAGTAAATGCTGAGGGCAATTTAAAAGAGGAAACCGATTACTCTTGGAGTATTATACGGCTATATAATCAGCAATTTGCAGAAAATAAGAGTAATTTAAAATTTTTATTTTCTTCTATGAATGACTCGTATATCATCAGTTCTCATACTATTTTATATGTTTACGTGTCTCATTCACTAGAAAATTTAACCTTCCTTTACTCACGAGTACGTCGCCTACAACTGTAGCTTTTCCCGTCATAAATAAGTAATTATCTTTTGTGAACATTTTCTTCGCTAGAGGAAATAACTTTTTTTTTTGTATACATAAATAAAAGTTCTTTAGCTTTTATAATTTCTCATTTTCATGCTAGATGAAATCTTGCGAAATATTATTTTAAATAAGTTCAAAGTTATGAATAAAACATATCTAAGTAAAGTCAAATGCTTCACTATTGTTTTTCTTTAATTTTACCAACAAAATTGCATCGTTATTTATTTTTATTATTATCAATAGAAAAATAATGAAAATATTATGATTCAGTATTAATCTATTTACCAAGCGCTGAAATATTTCATTAAACATTTCTTCATAAAAAATATCATTAATTGTCCGACCAGCATGTCTTAATCCTTCGTCTATTTACATCGTCAAACGTCATCTTTCGTAAAAAAAAAGCATTGATCTCATTCGGTATTCCACGCGATCGTAGAGACACCACAACACTCATTCATTCATGCACGCGTTATACTACCACACATCCTCCATTTTTTATTTTCAAAAGAGAAAAAACGACGACGCGTAAAAAAAGCTTCGGTGTATTGTATAACGTTAATTGTACGCCTGCGCGCGCGGATTTAATGACTGGGAGAACCGTCAGCTGTTGCGCCACGCCGGAACGAGACAATACGCTCGTTAAGAGACGAGAAGAGAAGTGCCGATGTCGTCTCGAAACGTCGTACCGGTACCAACTGTCGTCTCGCGCTCGAGTGACAAACGGTGCACGAATTTCAATTGGTTTATCATGATGAATCGTTTAACAAAAGCGTCGACAAATTGTGATGGTATATCTTTGAAAAGTGGTATACAGCTAAAGTTTAGTTTAAAATGTGTAAGAGCACACACGTTTCTACAAATTGTTTTTTTTTTTTCTAAAAGCAAAAATTTGTGTTGACATACAAAATGAACATTATTTGAGACGACTACATGCTATTATCTCATTTTTAAAATAATGTTTATAGAAAAAGTTTCTACGTATAGGTAATATTTATAAGATGCAAGATTGAAAATTTATGAGAAATCAAAAATAACAATAAAAATTCATCAAAAAATCAAGGATGTTTCATACACTTATAAAATACAAAATTGGGTCGCCGCACATCGCTGGTACGCCTTACAACCGTGTTCGCAAATGGAAATAATCGTCGGATTTTGCAGCAAAACGCGTTGGTGTTATAACTGACGTGAAGTTTAATTGCCCGCTTATACACATGCGAGCGAGAGCTTTCAAGGTTTTCAGGAAAAGTAGTTAAGGGAATGTGAAAGGGTTCGCGCTCACGTGTAAGTGTGAAATCTATCAGGTTTCCTATAGCCTCGAGTGTGGGCGTTCTTGTCATTTTATGATTGTTGTGAAAATGCAAATATTTTTTTTTTATTATGCTGAATGTTGCAAATAAAATTATTCCATTTTGGTATTCAGTGGTCATAATTTGTAAGCTTGATAATTAGTCGTAATCACTTTTGAGCATTGCATAATTAATTTCAAACTAGATTGTAATAATGTCGACAAGGCTACTGATTTGAGGTATTAGTTTACATAGTTGATTATTTTCACCTGTATCATCAAGAAATTTCCTTTTAAGAAATATACTTATAAAAGAACCGCGACTTCTTTATCAATAAATGACTTGCTTAAAGTCAATGAATGGCTATGTCATGTGGTATTTGTAATCTTTTTAATAAAAAAAGTTGTAAAATCGACAAACGAAAAATATCATGTCCCACGTTGAAAAATATTTAGCTAATGCAATAATTCATTTAATAAATGCTCCAGTAGCATTCCTTTAATATTATATTTTCGTCACATAAACTGACTACATCCTTTTATACGAATAGTCTCTTTCAATCCTATGCATTCCATGCAATTTACATTAAAGAATAAGCTTCCCCTCATTTTAATTAAATTAAAATAAGAAGTACATCTTCTTCAAAAAGCAATACAGTTCCATCATTAAAATCTTGGCATTCGTCTAACTCTTCAAAATATTTCGAGTGCAGCCAGTTTGCGTTTCCTCGTTTCTATAACGATATCAATGCTGTTCCCCGTTGCAACATCGCACAACACATCATGCACTTGCAGATAATTTTTTTTTTTTTTTTGACACCGCAGAAAATTCGGCTAATGACTTACTTTGAAACCTGTACTTGTAACTCGCGACGAGTACTCAGGTTCAAATTACTTGTACCATTAGCGGGTTACACGTCGGAACAAACGGTAATGGGGGTGATCGTTACGTCTTCTCGAGCAGACGGTGACCGTTGTGTATGTGTTGTACGTGTGCACTCGGAAGAGAGGTTTTTTGCAGGGTAGCAATTGTGTAATTGATTTCGAAGAGGAATTCAGGACTGTTGGTGAAAATAAAATGGTACGAGTCTCTTGATGAATTGCGTACTTTAGCAATTGCGACTTTTCAGTTTTATTTATTTTCTTGGTGCCTGTGTCGTTATCTTCTTTTTTTTATGAGTGTCTTTGTTTTGATTCTCAGATTGTGAGAAATTTGTTCGTTGTTATATCATTTTCTGTGCATAAATTAAGATCAATCAAACTTTGTAATGAGTAATAAATTTTCTTAATTCTTTGGAATCATGTAACAATGAAATTAAAATATAATATTAAAAAAATAGAACTAGATACAAGACTTGAATGTATTGCAAGATATTCACTAGGTCACTATAGAACTATGTTTAAAAAATAAATAATTTAGCAGATGCTGATAAAGATATTTTATCGAGTAATAATGGAAATCTGATTAAAAAATATGCTGTAATACGATGCTCTCTTTCAATCGTAATCAAGTTTCATAACCAGAATCTTCCTTTACACTTTATCCCATAAAAGTTTTACTCAAAGTAACGGACATCTGCAGTGTCGCAAACTTCTTACATATTCTTCGTAAATGTCTATTAATAAACTACATAATATTTTAGTAAAATTACAAAAAATTGAATCCAGAACGACATGAAACAAAACGACAGCTTTTCGGAGCATCCGAATCAAGATAGACGACGCACTTTTCACTTTTTACGAACAACCGCCTCGTCGTCATCGTTCACTTCCGTCATTATACCGAGCACGAGCCTCTCGATTTTTCGTACGTAACGCGATCAGAAGAGTCGCTTTACGACATTAATTGAGCAGCTGCGCATGTTACTTTGCGGGAAATTGCGCGATCGCGAGGATGGGAAGACGCTTATTAGGGGACTGTAGTGAGTGCGAGAGATTTTATGTAGTGATCTCGGAGTGATAATGGCTTCCGAGCAAATTAGGAACAGTTTTAAGTGTTTCATTGGTGCATACGAATTAAAATTTATTTATAGTGTAGATGCTTAGTAGTTAGGTAGGTTACTGGTTTAATAAGTTTAGAAACGTCTAAAAATAGAGAGCATACTATCAGAAAGAAATAACTAAACATTACTTTACTAATTATAAAAAACTGATTCTCTATTCTTCGATCTTCTCTTAAAAAAGTGATGGATTAAATCTATCATCACAATAGACTGTTTTCATTGCTTGTCTTTCGTTAATTTGATTGGTCTACATAGAATAAGCGTCAAAATCGAATATATTTGAATTTTGAAAATTGAATTTTTGAGTTTAAGTATTTAAAACCGAAGAATTAAAATAGTATAAAAAGTTGCATTATTTTATTTATCAAACTTACGTTATTATCTTATAATTTAAACTAATTGAAACAAATTTTCAAACTGAAACTAACTATCTTGATCATGTTGATAACCTCAAAAACGAAAAGTAAATTAATAAATAATACGCGCGAAGCGCGTTGAATATATCTATAGTAGTTTAAAAATGATATCAATTACTGCTAGGATTTGTTACTTGGCGATGATGTATTCAAATTCACTTTAAATTTCTAAACATTTTTGCAACTAATAAAGACATACATTTTCATCCGTCTGTAGATAAAAAAATCAAAATTCATTTAGTAATTTTTTAATTTTTCCTAATAACTGATGTATAATTTTCTTTCTGTTTCAGGTTAGTACAATTGACTATGGTCCATTACAATTAGGCACGCGACATAGTAAGTAGATTGAAAAGAATAATAATATGCATGACGGCATCGTAAAATTCTTTTCTTAAAATAAACACCACATCAGACAATTACGTTGCAATTACGTTATGAAACTATACAAGATGCGGTGACATCAGGCATTATAATATTTGAAAAATCATGCAACGCCTTTCACAATTATTGAAAAGAAAAACGAAGCAACAATGCGAGGAAGTGAATAATGAAGAAAGTTAGAAAGACATTTACGAGCTCGAACAACGGAAAACCGTGCACTTTAGCAGTACAGAGCGTTTTTTTTTTCACCTTTCAAGCATCCGCTTAATTACCTCGAAAAAAGCACCGCATAAAACTCTTTTCGTGCATTATAATGCACGGAAACGGTATAGGGAAGATATTTCCGCGGTTGTGCGGGAAAAGAAGAAGTTTCATTGCCGTCGCAATCAGTCACGCCATCTGATTAGCAATTATATTAGTTTAATCAAGACTGGAGTATTATTTATTCCGCCTTTATCACGTGCAACGCACTCGTTTGCGTGGCCCTCTGTATATATAAATATTTATAATATTCAATTAAAACTATGCACGAAATGCTATTTTTGCATACACGGGCGAATTAATAAGCCATATGCTGTAATTATCCTGAAATTGTTCTAATGAATTCCATATTTCATAGAACATTTTCATAACCTGGCTGCATTAATCGTAATGCGGCGATTCGATGTTGTGTGGAGGAAAATCGTATGAGTGGGAATTTTACTGTTGAGGAATTAAGCACAATTTCGATTGTTAATAAATCGTAGGTATAAGGCAAATAAAAATAGTTTTTATAGTAATAATTTTTAGTATAAAAATTTCGAATAAATCTGTGATAGTTATACAGAAATTACTGTAACATTATTCATGTGTCAAAATTTATCCAAATTTAGAAAAAAAAAAACCTTTTTACAAAATATTAACACTTTATTCCTGGTAAATCCTTTTGCTTCAAACTACCATCAGCTAGTTCTACGAAACCTACACGGCACTTTCCACAAAAACACAGTTGCCAATTTTTCCTTTTTCCGTTCCATAATAACCGATCGGCGAAATCGCGCGCGCCCACGCACTTTTCTACGCTGCTCGTTACATTCATCGCGCGTTTTCGCTTTCGCGCGTAGACCGACTTTCTAGCGTGTGTATGTATACGCTATCGAGAGTGTCTTTGATTTTCGATGAATGAAAGCAACAATGAAGGGGGAATTGTCTCTGCTTGAGTGCTGTTACGTCAGCCGGTAGTAATAATTTTACAAACTATTGTCTAGACCACACTTTTTATCTATAAGAAGATTTCATAGCTTTCCGAATGACCCATTTAAACCCAAAAGCAATTAGAAATACCTTTTCCGTGAAAAAGTCATTCGAACTTTGTTCGTTCTTTTTGGTTTATTGAAAAATTTAAATTGAAAGAAAAAAGAATGAGAAAGACGACAGTTGTGCTTGCACAATCGTCTTTTAAAAAAACGCCAAGACTTTTAATTAAGCAAGCGTTTCTTTTCGACTTTTAAAACACCCAGCTACAACAGCTACAACGGCAACAACCCACGATTTTCCGCAACCCACGCGCACGCGCGCGCGCATTACACGTCGTCGCTCTGTTTCGTGGCGCTGGGGCCGCGCGCACGCCGTATATACCGTTATGAAAACCACACGTATGCGCGCGTGCATCGGGACTCTCGATCTAGCCCGAGCGTCAATTAGTTTCAGCAGGGCACGATCTAATAAATTAGCGCTCGCGAGCACATACAGCCGGCCGCCGCCGGCAGTGGCAACGAGGCCGCGTGTTTGCTATATAGTTCTTTTTTCGTTCCTTCTCGCTGGTATGGGTATTTTCAGATTTCTTTTTGACGCCGTTGGTTAATGTGTAGGTTTTTGATAATTTCCCCTTACCAGGCGGCAAATTCTTTATTAAATGGAATAGTGAAGATGCTGGGTGAAGGAATTTTTGCAAGGAAAAAACTGAGAAATAAATTAATGTAGTGGTGTGGTAAATTGGTTAGGGAAATTGAAGGTATTTCTGATTTCAAAATGTTAAAATTATTAGAAATGAAGAATCATTTTAGAAAATAAAATGTCGTTTGATAATTGATATAGATTGTCAGAATTTATTCGTAAAATTTTCGTTATTTTTAGTTTGACTCACTAAATATATTGACAAAATATATTAGTATATATAATGATAGTCTAAATACATTAGTTGCAAATGAGTTGAAATTCACCATATAAGTTTAGTTTTACGACAAATAATTTGCACAATAGTTTAAAGTTTAGAAAATTTTTGAATAATTTACCTTGGAATTTTCGGATATGTATTTACAATAGAATTTTAATTATATATTTTGATTCATGAATATTTTACAGAAAAATGTAAACAAATTACGTAAACACTTTAAATTTAACAAAATTGTCCTGGCAAATAGAAAGCAGCTGATACATTAATTTTTTCTGTTCTGAAAGATTGTGAAATTTATTTACTTCATAGTGGAAATCAAATGTCATTAATTGATTTAAAAGGTTTACGGAGACTCTATCGGAAAAGCACGTACCTACCAACTAGTTCGACTGCGCCTTCGAAAAATTCCAGGCGCGCCGGAGATTAAAAGTCAACTCGTCGCGCAATTGCTCTGTAAATTTTGCCGCTCGATATCCAAACTCGCTTTGACAGTGTACTCAGAAATCTATCCTCATTTCGAGTCTTGCGAATCGAAGAGTCGTCGAGATTGATTTACAGAGAAAGACAATTGTTCTGTCAAGGAGGGATGTTGTTTTGACCAACCATCTGGTAGTAAACAGAATTCAATTTGTATTAGCAAGAGACAATTTTGGTTTATATTAGACAATTTGTCTGCTCATTAACTTACATTTATATGATCGAATAGAATTCATAATATTCATTCATTTCATTGCTAATAAATAATTAGATCACTTCATGTTTATGTACAAAGCAAAACATTTTTCAAAATGCTTATCCTAGGAAACTGTGTTTCATTGAGTAAATTATATTATATGTCGAAATAATTGTTATTCCAATGCTGTACTAAAACATAAAATAGCTCTTCAGGCGGTTAATTTTACAATATCTTCTCTTCATAGAGGGCAACAAACTCAGAACCGTAACCGCAGACAATTAATTAATATTCATGGTTTTGATTCATCAAAACGATCGTTGAATTATTTATGTCTATAAACATTAGCACACATAATAAGCATCACATTAATTTTAAAGATAGACTTAAAACTCTATGAGCCTCAACTGTTCTCGTAATTCTGCCTCAATCATCTCTCACATTTCTCCGAACTAAAATTTGGAAAAATTATTTCCATATCTACTTCAAGTTAAAACTATGAATTATAATACTAAAAAAAGTAAAAACCTTCATTGAAACAAATCGAAAATTATAAAATTTTCGCAAAATTGGGCTGCCAGGCGTCGAAGGTCAAGCTCAAGGTCGTTTGATGGTAGGCGTAATAACGGTTCGCGCACTCGAGGAAAAAAAAGGAACAAGACGTGTAGCCCTGGATTTCTCTCCTCGTGCCTCGCGCTGATTGTCTTGGCAGTTTTTCAAAAGAGGATTCGCTGGAGCGTCGTTACTGTGCGCATCGGTTGATTTACCACGAGGCTGCGTTTTGCATGTTGGCAATGAGTCTGGTGGTCTAGTGGTCGAAGTTTAAATGTGTCATGTTTTAAAGGAAGTTCTTATGTTATTGAAATAAATTATCGTTAGATTCAAGATGCAAAAGATACAGTTCATTATCAAAATTTGTTAATTATATATTCATATGATGAATAATATCTCATAAATTTACTTTAAGAGTATGTCCGTTATTTAGTACTATGATTGCATTACGAGTTGAACGTAAAAGATGAATAAGTATTAACATTAAATATCGATTTAAAAAACTGTTTAGTCTTCTACGTGCAAAATAAAGAGGCTCTTAATATATAGTTTCAGAAGCAATCAAAAAGTCAATGGGATGTAACTTGCATCTTTCTTGAATAGAGGCTGTTCATTCTAAAAGTTCGGGTAAAGGTGATTTCAAGAAACTAGTTAGAAAGTTGCAAAGTTCTCATTTAACAGAAGTTGTTTCAACTTCCAATCAATAGATCGATGAAAATTCTTCAAGATTTTTAAGAGACAGTTTGCCTCTAGATTTCTTTAGGTCGAACATACTCTTTATTAACAGGGATGTAATTTTGAAAAAATGCGGAGTAATTAGTAAGCCTGGCACTAGTAACATAAAAAAAATCCTAAAATTTTTTCCAGTTTTTCTACTTTTTAATAAAAAGTCTACGAAAATTTTAGATCTGATCCCATATTTATGATAATGGATACATGGTTAACATGAAAAAGTATAAATTTAGCGTTCGCAAAGTCTTTGAATACTTCGTGCATTCTATCACCATCAATCCATTTACTCCCCGCCATTCATTATAGCATTCAATGCTAAAAATACCGATCCACCACGACAATAAAAAACCATGCGCACTGCGCCCACCACCTTTGCCCGTAGAGTGTAATTCATGAAAATGGATTTCCACCCGAACGAGCGACAGAGTGTACGTCGCACAATCGCATGAGAAATGGGCTCCTCCGCTCGGAAAATCCGGAGATCGATTCGAGCGCCACTCGAGTATTATGTGCCATTTGTGTGCCGACTTTGAATGTATTTTTCAGAGAATGAGGCGTCGCATTTCTGCACACTGAAAAGAGGCATTTTAGACCATTGCCATGCTCAGAATTGTAGGAAATGTAATTAAATTATTATTATATTATGACTGGTCACTATATTTGTATTTTATAATTGAATAGTCTATTTTATCATTCATATAGTATTAGTATTTACAATTTTTCTAGAGGTTAAAATTAGTATCACGTAAACACAAATCTTGAGTTGCCACGACGATGAGCAAACTTTCAAAACTCTAGCGTCTGCTGTGTATAGCTATAACTTCGTCTAGGTCTTATGGACAGTTTTTCCTGTCATTTGTTGTACTTATGCTTGGTCAAAGAGGGATATATTTTTCTCGAAAGTGCATTCACCCTTTCAAGACTACTTCTTTGAAGTTTTCCAGGCACTTAGCGCAGAAAAAGAAGTAAAAGTATAAAGCTGTTAAACTAAAATAGTGACTTCGTTATCGACATTATGGGTCAAAATCTTAGAAATTTCAAAATAATGTAGAGTATCACATCTAATGAGTGATTTAACTAAAAGGTTGCATATTCTTACACAGTAGCATTATATTTCTTCTTTCTACCAAATTACAGCATCCTATCTTATAAAATTTTATTTATTAAACTGTCACTTTATCAAATATCCAAAATACCAATGAATTGTAACTGTTGTATACATGCTTGATAATTTATTATCCTAACCATCAAAACAATCCCCATAAATTATATCACCTGACCCTTTATTCATAACTTACTTTTTATTATCAAGAGCATCCTTAATCTCTTCAGGTTTTTCAGTTCCTAATACATTCAAATAACAACCAAACCAATCACCATGAACTACTCACACCCCATGATTCTCTATCGGTTCCTAACGTCACCCTCTTCCATTCCAAGACAGAGCGACTAACGTTTCACCCACATCGTCTCTTCCCCAGTCATCACATTACCTCGATGATGTGTTCCCTAGGGTAAGACAACCTTTTGCGAGGTCGCGAGCATATCTCCTCCCTCCTCAGTTACCCCCCACCACCACCCGTCACCACGTGGCAACGGGAGTAGCTCGCGTGTCTAGCCTCTCTTCCACTACCACCGCCGCCATCGTATCGAACAACCCTCCCGCGTCGCCGCGGTGGCGCCGCTCGTCTGCGGCGCGATTCAAGTTCACTGGTCCCTACTAGCTCCACTCGTTCCCTCGCGTTTTCTCTCTCAGCTGACGTCAGCCTTGCGGGCGTGACACACGCGCGCGCGCGATCCCCTTGACGCGAAGAACATAACCTATTGTGCGGCTGTGTGCAAATTTTTTGGTCTTTGGTGAATCGAAGATTTTGAGTAGTAATGTGGTGCTGTAAGAGATTGGATAGCTCCGATTGGCCTGTTACCGTGGTTCTCAAAGGTGAGAGTGCGTTGTAATATTTCTGGGTTTGCTTGTGTGTTTGGTGTACCGTAGAAGCTTTTTGCTGAATTTTCGCACAACGACGCAAGAAAATATTCTAATCCATAAAATTGTATCAAAAGATGATACCATCTCAAAAGCTCTAACAAATATGGGCATTCTTTGTATCGATGCCATGGTACCAGAACCGGTGCACTTCTCCAATAACTTGTCTACTCTCCCACTTGAACTAACCTCCAACCCGACCCAAATCATTTCTAGACGACCTTCGACCTTTCCCAAAAAACTCGGCATGCTTTTCGTTACCACAACCGCACACTACCACCGCGAACTAATTCCCATGATCATAGGCGCGCGCTAGTGCACACGCCCGCGTAAAATTACGTGGGAATCGGGCTGTGCAGGGGGGACGCAGTCGTAGCGGCGACTA
Organism: Torymus texanus; assembly: GCA_036873485.1. Classification (NCBI taxonomy): domain Eukaryota; kingdom Metazoa; phylum Arthropoda; class Insecta; order Hymenoptera; family Torymidae; genus Torymus; species Torymus texanus. The sequence goes on along the minus strand of JAYJLV010032792.1, from coordinate 1,348 downwards.
CGCGGCTGCATTCACCTGCAGGAGGATTTATTGATTAGGGGCACATACATACAGCGCTTGCCTACGGCTCTCTTTCTCTGTCTGTCTCTCTCTCTCTCTCTATTGCGGCAGCCACAGCCAGGTGAATCGATTTCTTCGGCCTCCTCTTGCGTGGATATCTCGCCAACTCGCGCTGATTCACCATTCATGAGGCGTGTGTGTGCTAGCGCTGGCCGAGCTGCCGCGAAAGAACTTGAGCTGGGATAAATTTGTAGGGAAGTTGGAACTGGAATGGTGAAAAATTTGTAAGAAGATCGTTCGGAGGAATGGAAATATTGTTAACGTAGTGAATGAGCAAGAATTTGATCGTCGAGGTGAATGACATGCTGACAGATCGCACGTGCGTGTCGACGTGTGATTGCGTATTTATATGACTCGTCAGCTGGGTCATTTAGTTTAATTTATTTGTTTCTTCCTTGACTGACAGGTGACTAGGTGCACTTGTAATTGAATTATGTACATTTAAAATTAGTTTAAATATCATGAAATAACTGAATTAACCGACAACGACATTTTTCATGCGAAACAGAATCAGTGTAAGTTAGTCGAATTACTACAATATTTAGAAAATATTATTTTGTATAATATTTAGTTTTGAAGTCTTCTGCTAGTTATTTATAAAATTTTTCAAAATTAATACTTTTATATGGATATTTATTCAACATCTATCCGAAATTTGAATGTGATTTGTCTATACGCTTTGTACAAAGAATACTTACACAACATTTGCACCAAATGCAATTACCACTGTCGGTAAATTATAGATTTTTCAAACAGAACGCGCACACACCAATTGTATCTTAACGAGATATTTTGTAATATATGTTTTCGGCGACGGTGTTACGTAGGTGTTGCTCGTTAACCGTTCAAAACACGATAACTCACGTGGGAAATCGATTAGATATGTCGGTTGTTGGTAAAAACACACTTCTAACCTTTATCTTGTAACGTTATTCAACGTGAGAAGTTAAGCAAAGTAGATAATTAAATTTTCCATTCTATTTAAAGTCGAGTTGTAACTAAAGGTAAATGTGTAAATGTTATTAAAATGTAATTGTTATTGAGTATTTTAAGTCATTAAGTTGCTTGCTTATACAAATTAAGCGAATGAATGACTGCTATTAATTTCGAACGCTTTCATTTTACCTTATTTAGTTCATTGTAATTAATTTATGTTAGACGAGTTAGCTGTAAACGAAACTCATGCAAAATCATCATCAATTTCTCGCCATAATAGTTATTTTCGATACAAGTGCGAAAAAGTTATTTTATCGTCGTGTGGACGTTTGCGCCCGAGCGAAGCGTGGGT
>JAYJLV010032784.1:12540-27821 GCA_036873485.1 Torymus texanus | reverse complement strand
TACAAGTTCTACGTAGAAAATATAGGGACAGGCCGACGGGTTGAAGACAGCTTTTTTAATTATTAACTAACTGCTTGCTGTGTATCACACCTTCTAGGAGCAATTCACATCGCCAGACTATTTGGGGTTTAGTCATTTTTAAGTTGCAACTTGAGTTCTTCAGTTCGTCTGCATGACGTCACTTCTACTACGTGGAACTTGAATCCCCAGGCTCTTTAAGCTTTTCAATTTTTTAATTAGCATTTTACTGTTTTTAACGCGTATGCGTGCCCGACTTCTTCGGCGCGGTACTTGCATCCCCAGGCTATTTGGGATTTTAATTTTTTTAACATAGCATCTTACTGTTTTTATCATGTCTGCGTGCCCCACATCTACTACGTAAAACTTACATCCCTAGGCTATTTTGGGGCTTAATAATTTTTAATCTGCAACTTAGCTTATTTGGCCCGTCTGCGTCTCGCACATCTTCTACGTGAAACTCGCAACCCCAGGCTTTTTGAGATTTAATAATTTTCAACTTGTAACCTAGTTTGGCCTAGCTTGCAGACATTTGGCCTGTCTACGTGCCCCACACCTTCTAAGTGGAACTCGCATCCCCAGACCATTTTGGACTTTAATAATTTTTAATTTGCTACCTAGTTCATTTTGTCCGTCTGCGTACCCCACGTCTTCTGCAGTGAACTGGAAATCCCAGGGTATTAGGGATTTAAGAATTTTTTTAATAGCAGTTTACTGCTTTTATCATGTCTGCGTGCCCCACACCTTCTACATAAAACGTACATACCCAGGCCATTTTAGGGCTTAATAATTTTAAATTTACAACCTAGTTCATTTGACCTGTCTGCGTGCCATACACATTTATTAATCGATAAAATAAAACAAGTTTTGTCCGTAGCCTTTTATCAATCAGAAATACCGAATTTATGTATGACTTATTAAAATATGTCCTGATACTGGGTTCTTTACCTTACGTTAAGGTAGTAATAATCTTTGTAATTTGTTCTGTTATCTCATGGTAAAAGTATCTCTTCCTTCGTGATTAAGCGCGTATACGTTGGCACTCATTGGTAAAATCACCGAGTATGTTTCTTTTTATACAACCTCATTATTCGGTTCCGAATGAAAGATTGAAAAAATGTTTAAGCCAAAAGATACTGTAATTTTTCGGCAAGATAAATGAAAAGCACTCGACAAACCATGTTTGTCCGGCAAATCGCGCGCACCTGCGCTTTTATGCTAAAATATGAAGAATACTAGAATATTAGACCCTAACACTTTGATAAACTTGAGTTATCGACAGGTTTAGTTGTATTTGAAATAAATACTGAAAAAATGCTCTGTTTTATTTGTTTATTGGTTAAGCTAGGAAATTCTTATATAAAATTGTAAAAAAAAATAAAATAAAACTAGAGATTACAAACTTTACGTTGCTTTTTCAGAATTGTAAAATATTAAATACATCCGAAGTTATGATAGTTTAAAGTTAAGCAATAAAAAGTCATTCATAAATTGACAGGATAAAAAATACTGTCAAAATAGAATACTTTATTTATATTAGCTTATAAAAGTCTACAAGAATTTGTTATAGTTTATCTAATATGCCTTATAAGATTTGATAAGGCAACGGTTTTTAAAACTGATTTTTATTAATAAAAGCAGATGAAATTCCATAAAATATAAAATAATTCTATGACCTATAGAATTCTATAAAAGGTTGTTGCACTTATATTAAAATTCATAATCAAATTACGGTAGATTCAGATAAAAAACACTGTTAAAATAAAATACTTTATTTATATTAGCTTATAAAAGTCTACAAGAATTTGTTTTAGTTCATCTATTATGCCACATAAGATTCGATAAGTAACGATTTAAAAAAATGATTTTTATTTATAAAAGCAGATGAAATTCCATAAAATATGAAATAATTGTATGCCAAGTGACCTATAGAATTCTATAAAAGGTTGTTCCAATTATATTAAAATTCACAATCAAATTATGGTAAATTCAGATAAAAAAATACCGTTAAAATTTAATCTATAAAAGTAGATATAGTTTCTATATATTTGAAAAAATGTATGGGTGTTTTTCTTTAAAAAACGATTATGTATGTATAGAATCCGGATGTCCGGATAGAATCCTATAAACTTTATTTCTAAATAAAGTCTGTTCCCGTTAACCTAATATATTCTGATAAAGATTTTAAACATTCGAAACTGTCTTTTAAATTTATAAGCATTAACTTATACATTATTATAAGTTCATAATTCTTATAAATAAATTATAAATGTAGTACTGTTAACCATATATAAACCGATAAAAATTGTTTTGTTTTTATATGAAATTACTAATAACGTGATATAAAATTATTCTTTTAACGTTTTTTATTTGATATTCCTGGTGCAGATACCATATGGATACTGATAAAAATATTTTTTTTTATAGTTTTTTATCAGGGGTTTTCAACCGGGTAGAGCTTTAACTTTATACTTATTTTGATGCATTTGCGTTGCTTAACTTTAAATGATCATAACTTCTTAATTGGAACTTTTTGGAAAATATTCTTTCTTACGTAAAAAATACACAGCTTTCGTTCTAAAGAGTGATATTAAGAATATACTTTTCGAGATATAGAAAGTAAAAAAATGAAAATTATCTACACTGAAAATAAAGTTAGTACAAAACTTACTATATTTCTGTTAATTTTGAAATTTTATAATTTAATAAAATAATTAATGAAATATTACTGCATGCATTTCGATCTAGATGGTAACAAAAATATTAAAAATATACTTTTTAAGATATAACATTTTTTGTACTTTTTGAACGTGTAAATAGAAATTTTGGGAAAACTGACAACACTATTGGAAAGTTGGAGAAAAAATACGTCGGAAATTATTATCATTAAATTTTTTTAAGTACGTTTTAGTATCGTAAACATGAGTTAGAAATAGCACGATTTGGCGCTGTTGCGCCGCGCTGGGACAGTTGGTAAGAATCGCCTCATATATGTATCTAAGCGAAGATATCTACCTTATCGGCATCTATGTTTTTCAATTATTTATTATTTTAGTTTTAGGTTGAAATAAAATGTGAAGAAAAAAGGTGCTTTTTAGGCTTTTCTAACATTCAAAAAATACTTAATGAATTTATGAGAACAAAATGGCACTTTATTAATGTTTAAGTTTTCACGATGACTCTTTATTTTACACAATAATTTTATTTATTTATTTGAGTGACTGTAGAACACGATGATGTTTCTAGGAGAGCACAGAATGGACTGACGATGGACCCGTTGCCCTTACAAGTTTTTCTTAGAAAATGCAGTTCTTGGGACCGCCGGAAAAATTATCTTTAACAAATTTTACTTTAATTTGGACAGACTATCTAATGTATCTCTCTATAACTATATAACTATCTTACTGTCTTACTTACATTCTGTTATACTATGTTACTAAATGTCGCGCCAGGGCTTCATTACCTCTATTTATTTAGGTGTGAAGTGCCCTGCTCTCCACCTTATGCGTCGATATTGATCTCCAATAGTTCGGAGACGGATATCGGAGCATGTAGGGCCATAAATCCTAAGCGTGATCGGCATCGCTCACATGCACTATCGGCAAGAGTATTGACCGCTAGTGCGTCTCACCTTTGATGCTGACTCACGATAGTGATGGCTCGGCGACTGGTTTATGGTCTTGTTTCTGTCAATGACCGCACTCGTCACCTTGAAATAATTGGGCAATCTCACTTAGTCTCTTAATCATCTTTTGCTCTTACGAAAAAAATGCAAAGATGAGAAGAGAGAAAAAGGAGAGGAAAAGAAAACGACTTAGGCCATTATAGCATAATCCAGTTATTTACTATGGTAACAGAAGAAAGAATTAAACAACCAAGAAAACAACATTTTTTATTAAGAAATATTATTAAATGGTCCAACCGGAAGAGATTTCCATGAACAACAACACGCAACGAAATTTGCCCATATTGCCGTGATCCTAAATTACATGGACTTAAACATACACATTTCCTAAAAAGCACAGATACAACTGCTAATCAAGAAAAAAAACTAAAAAAACCGTCAAAACCGATCATAATGGCTTATATGAAATATATGATATGATTGACAATATAGCCAATGAAAATAGCATGAAATTACTACAAAAACAGCACCAAAAGATCTAGAAAACAAAATAACAACAAACAACATACAAGTGACTTATGGGGATATAAACTATTTAGGATCTAACAGAGCAATATTCTATTTTGACAGAGGAATCAGAGGCAAACAAACTTTTACCAATTCCATGTACCCACTAGACAGACATCCAAAACATAAGGATATAGTAGTAATAGATGAAATAGCAAGCAGCACAAAGACATGTTCCCTCATTATAGGGTCACTTGTGCGGCTGGACTCATGTGCCCAGCTAGACTCAACAAACACAAAAGGATAATATATGCAAGAAACAAGAATGCAACAACTGAAACATTTACAACTGCGAGATCTATGCTAATAAGATATTGGTGAGAGTGGTAGTTACATAGTTTTAGCCTTATATAATTTTTGCTTCTCCCTGTAACTAAGTTACAGGAAAGAAAGCCAATGTATTACTAATGAAATATATTAGATACTAAGCTTATTTTGTAAGTATATTATGTACATCAGTCCAGCGTACAAGAAGGTATTTCCTCTGATGAACTACTTTTATAAAGTAATTTTGTAATTACTCTGATTTAAATAAATAAATTAATAAATAAATTTATACTCTTATAATTCCGGTCCTTACTCCTGTCGAATTTTCCTTATTTCACAGGCTTGCTATTATTAATTGTAATAATCAAACAGAAATTATAATTACACCATGGAAATTAACAGGACCATCAGTTCAATTATCTGACAAAAAATGTCAATTCATATATGATCAAAGCAATTTATTTACTCAACTCGTAAATGAAGAAACTCGACCAATTTTTATCGAAACCCAGACACCCTTAATATTGGCATACCCACTGTCCTATAATTTGACATTAATATCGAGCAACTATCTAATAAATATCGAATATGAAACTAAGACCTTAAGCGAAATACTAACGCTAGTGTCGACCAATCACGGGCTATTCTTATATAGACATAACCAATCACGAAGGTTTTATTTTGGCCTCACATTTCCCTCATCATCTTTTTAAGAGTAGATAGTATATGTTATGCAAATTATTCTAAAATTGTTTAAGTGAAAAAAAAATTTCCCGAAGGTTGGGCTAGAACCAACGACCGCCCAGGTTACAGAGCAGCAACTTTGTCGCACTCTACTACTGAAGGATCTAGATCATTCACACTTGCTAAATTGTGCATTTATGCTAGTACAGCGCGCAATTCGGTAAAACATTTTTTTAAAATGAATATTTTGTTATCGTTTGAAAATATTGAGCCCTGAAAAGGGCTGATCCACGAAAGCTCTGAAAAGTGCTGATTATTTACTCTGATAAGTATTAAAATTGCCGACTTTAAAGTTAGAAATTTCTCTCTATCATGTAGCCTAACATACCGGCTAAACTATATACGAGTAAAAGAAATTCGAAACCGGATAAGAGCCCCACCTCGCTCCTATCCCGTGAGGTTCTACCTGTTTATTAACCCCTCCAGTTTCCTTCAAATTACTTATCTTCAGCAGATGTAATATCATCCCACTCCATGTTTACACGCTTCATTATGGTTAGTACATATAGTCACGGATCTAGTATACTCAAAAGATTGAAATTTCATTTCATTAATTTGAAACGTTCTAACCACAATTTCTTTAATCGACCATAACGACGTAAATTCTCTTAGCATCTTTGAAATTGTAGATAAGCGGTGACTCTAGAACCGGGACTAGTACGGGCAGCCGCGGGCAGTCAGCTGCTTTGCAGCGCTCGGAGAACGGTCAGCAGTCAGCATCTTGCAGCGGGTGGTCAGATGTCTGGCGTTTTGCAGCTTATTTTCTAGTTAACATTTAAAACATTTTATAACCCTGTTTCTCAGGACAAGAGCGGGTATTTGTTGAAAATTTTCGGTACATGTTTACCATGATGGCGACATTTTCTTGTCGTTATATTGTTGTTGTTGTTGCTGCTCAGGAGCAACACGAGAGCTGTTTTGACCCATTTTAATAAAGGTAACTGTATATTCTTTTGGGTTTATATAGATGAAGTCATGACTAACTACTTGCGGGAGTAAACGTAGCCACCTACGGTGAGCTATAAAACAATTGACGGAGCCCCACCTCGCTCCAATCATGTGAGGTTCTACTCCTCCTCCTTGCCCTTTAAATTATTTTCGATTATTCTTCTATACGATCAGGCTTGCATTTCCATTTCGTATTAGAATCGTTGCGGTGAAACTTGTATGCACTTTACCTTATACATGGCCCATATAGCTTTATACACTCCATTTCATAATAGTACATAACAGCTAAGTTCTAACCATAATGTCAACATCGGCCTATCCTTAGCCAATGTCTCTGTTTTTAAATAATCTAGTACAATATAAATTTTTTGAATATCAAACTATGATATTATCATTGCGAAGTTCATTAAGAATAAAATAGATTTCAGCACAGTTAGTTTTTATTCCCATATTTTAACCAGCAATGAGTACTTGCAAGCGATTAACCAATTTGTTAGGATCATCCCAGACATCGAACTCATATGCAGTTAATTCATCTACAATTTCTTCTTCTTCGTCACTGCTCCACTTTTCACTTTCGCCTTGGTATCTTGAGCTAATAAAGTTATCACGAATGCTTTTCGGTGAATATTCATTGGACGAAAAATGTGATGCATCTTCACTAAAATGATCAGATTCGTAATAATTACCGGTTTCGTTAATAGTCGGTAGAAGATGGGAATTTATTCAAATAATTGAACCAATGAGCTTCTTTAAAGAATTGTCTTTAGGTTCAAATATCTTTTTCTATATCATTCCATTACTTTGTTTTTTCTGAACCATTTTACATTTCTTTCTTCGTAAATCCTAAACTTCGTCCATGTTATCATTCTTCCTCCGAGGCGAGTTATCCTTAACAGCTAATTCTGGTAACATTTGAGCAATAAAATTATAAAATTTCTTACTCTTTAGTTACCGAATTGACTCATTCACACAGTTGTGTTTTTGTGAACACTGGAAACATCAATAATTCTACGATAATTATCAATATTATCCGAATTGATAAGACGTTCATCCGGAAGTTTTTTGAATAATAATTGTAGCAGCCCTACGCACAAATGCTAGTTCTGCTCATTTACAGGAACAAAGTCGCCTACAAACTTTATTCGGCAATTTCCGATCATAAGAAAATTTCCTCGCTTGTAAACACCATAAATATTATTAAGAAACCTTCTAGAATTTCCACTCAATTTCGTTAAATATTTGTTGACATGAGTTGCGATTTTAGGATTACTGGAGCTAGTATGTTTATTATGGGCATGATCAGGTCTAATATAAGGTAGTTCAATATCAGAAGTTTCCATATCATTAGATGTATCGGAAACTTCAGCACTTTTTTTCGACCTTAATAAAGACTGTGATTTCTGAAATATGTGATCCCAAAATTTATAAATAACATACCCAACGTTTTCCATGTTTATGTTTCAATGGTATAGCATCGACTGAATATATGTGCAACCTTACTATACTTAATCAACGCCTTTTCTATGTCACAGGATAACACATTCGTTCTGGCATAGAGTAGCACCTTTTGTGTTAAAGAGTGACATCTTTTGAACTTTTATCTCATAGAGAATCACCTTTTATATTATAGAGTAACACCTCTTATGTTATACAGTAACACATTTTATGTTAAAGAGTACCTATCGAACTTTTATGTCATAGTGTAACACCTTTTATGTTAAAGTGTGACACCTTTTGACCTTTTATGCCATAGAGTAACACATTTTTATGTCACAAAGTAACACGTTATTTATGACCTAGAGTGATACCGTTTAAAGTTTTATGTAATAGCGTAACACCTTTATGTCATAGAGTAAAACCTTCTGAATATTTCATAGAGTAACATTTTTTGAACATTTATGTTATAGAGACACACCTTTAAAACTTTCATGTCGTAGAGTAATACATTTAATGTTGAAGAATGTCACATTTTATGATAAAGAGTGACACCTTGCCAACCTTTATGTGACTGGAGCAAATTTTGGACCATAATCTTGTACAGTTAGCAGTACTAGACAGACCGCTACCACGTGTCTAGGTTCCCAATCAAAACCGTGCTAGTGACATATAAGTATTCAAAGGTAGCACTGTATGACATATATGTAATTCGATGCCATTCTATACCCGTGAGAGACCACTCTGCTACATTGAGGTATTGGACGATAACACCTTTCAATGCTTCAATGCTGGAGAGATGCCTTTTACGTCACAGTGCGATATTACGTTAAAAAAGTAACAGCCGTTATTACTACTACTAATAATTATATACTTTCATGTCATAGAGTAACACCTCGTGCACTTACCTATCATAGAGAAATCCCTTTGATCATTCATGGCATAGAGTAACACCTTTTTCACTTTCATGTCATAGAGTAACACCTTTTCCACATCCATTTCACAGAGCGCTACCTTTGAATATTTATATGAAACTAGCACGGTTTTGATTGGGAACCTAGACACGTGGTTGCGATATGTCTAGTACCACTAGCTGTTAACATTACGGTCCAAAATTGTCTCCAGTCACATAAAAGTTGGCAAGGTATCACTCAGTGACCTGGAAGTACCGAAAGGTGGTTACTCTATGCCATGAAAGGTGTTGCACTATGACATGAAAAACCAAAAATGTGTTAGTATATGCCATGGAAGTTCCAAAAGTTGTTACTCTATACCACGAAAGAACAAAAAGGTGTTACTCTATGACATGAAAGTATCAAAAGTTGTTACTTTATACCATGGAAATGCAAAAGGTGCTACTCTATGACCTGAACAAAAAAGTGATACTATATGACATGAAAGTGCAAAAGGTGTTACTCTATGACATGAAAGTGCACAAAAGTGTTACTTTATGACATGAAAGGGCAAAAGGTGTTACTCTATGACATGAAACTGCAGAAGGTGTTGCTCTATGCCATGAAAGTTCAAAAGGTTGTTACTCTATACTATGAAAGTGTAAAATGTGTTACTCTATAACATGTAAGTACAAAAATGTGTTATTCTATGCTATGGAAGTACCAAAAGGAGTTACAATATGCCGTGCAAATGCAAAAGAAGGTACTCTATGACTTGAAGAACAAAAAAGTGTTACCGTATGACATGAAAGTGCAGAAGGTGTTACTCTATGCCATGGAAGTACCAAAAGTTGTTACTCTATACCACGTAAGAACAAAAAGGTGTTACTATATGACATGAAAGTATCAAAAGTTGTTACTTTATGACATGAAACTGCAAAATGTGTTACTCTATGCCATGGAAGGGCCAAAGGTGTTACTCTGTGCCATGAAACGTGAAAAAGTTGTTACTCTATAATATGAAAGTGCAAAAAGGTGATACTCTATGCCATGGAAGTGCAAAATGTGTTACTCTATGCCATGGAAGTTCAAAAAGTTGTTACTCTATAATATGAGAGCGGAAAAGGTGTTACTCTATAAAGTGATCGTACCAAAAGGAGATACTCTATGCCATGGAAGTGAAAAGGGATTTCTCTATGAAATGAAAGGTCAAGAGGTCTTAGTATATTACATGAAAGACCAAAAGTTGTTACTCTATGACATGAAAGGGCAAAAGGTGTTACTCTATACCATGAAAGTACAGAAATCTGTTACTCTATGACATGAATGTGCCAAAGGTGTTACTCTATGACATGAAGGAGCAAACGGTGTAACTCTATGACATGGAAGTTGAAAAAGTTGTTGTTCTATAATATGAAAGTGCAAAAGGTGTTACTATATAACATGAAAGTACCAAAAGGTGATATGCCATGGAAGTGCAAAATGGTCTTACTCTATGCCATGGAAGTGCAAAGGGGTTTCTCTATGAAATGGAAATGCAAGATGTCTTTCTATATGACATGAAAGACCAAAAGTTGTTACTCTATGACATGAAGGGGTAAACTGTGTTACTCTACAACATGAAAGGACCACAGGTGTTACTCTATGCCATGGAACGTGGAAAAGTTGTTACTCTATAATATGAAAGTGCAAAAGGTGTTACTCTATGACATGAAAGGGCAAAAAGCGTTATTCTTAGACATGTAAGTGCAAAAGGTGTTACTCTACACCACGGAAGTTCAAAAAGTTGTTATTCTATAATACGAGAGCGGCAAAGGTGTTACTCTATATCGTGATAGCACTAAACGGAGATACTCTATGCCATGGAAGTGAAAAGGGATTTCTCTATGAAATGAAAGGGCAAGAGGAGTTACTATATTACATGAAAGACCAAAAGTTGATACTCTATGACATGAAAGGGCAAAAGGTGTTACTCTATGACATGCAAGAGTATAAGTTGTTACTCTATAATATGAATGTGCGAAAAGTGTTACTGTATGCCATGGAAGTTCTAAAAGTTGTTACTCTATAATATGGAAGTGCAAAAGGTGTGACTCTATAACATGGAAGTACGAAAAGGTGATACTCTATGCCATGGAAGTTCAAGAAGTTGTTACTCTATGACATGAAAGTGCCAAAGGTGTTACTTTATGCCATGGAAGTTCAAAAAGTTGTTACTCTATAATATGAAAGGGCAAAAGGTGTGACTCTATAACGTGATAGTACCAAATGTGATACTCTATGCCCTGGAAGTGCAAAGGGGTTTCTCTATAAAATGGAAATGCAAGAGGTGTTACTCTATAACGTGATAGTACCAAAAGGTGTTACTCTATAACATGACAGTGCCAAATGTGTTACTTTGTGCCATGGAAGTGCAAAAGTTGTTAATCTGTAATATGAGCGTGCAAAAGGTGTTACTCTATAAAGTGATAGTACCAAACGGAGATACTCTATGGCATGGAAGTGAAAAGGGATTTCTCTATGAACTGAAAGTGCAAGAGGTCTTACTATATTACATGAAAGACCAAAACTTGTTACTCTATGACATGAAAGTGCAAAAGGTGTTAATCTATGCCATGGAAGTTCTAAAAGTTGTTACTATATGCCATGGAAGTTCTAAAAGTTGTTACTCTATAATATTAAAGTGCAAAAGGTCTGACTCTATAACATGTAAGTACGAAAAGGTGATACTCTATGCCATGGAAGTGCAAAAGGGGTTACTCTATGCCATGGAAGTGCAAAAGTTGTTAATCTATAATATGAGAGTGCAAATGTGTTACTCTATAACGTGATAGTACCAAATGTGATACTCTATGCCCTGTAAGTGCAAAGGGGTTTCTCTATGAAATGGAAATGCAAGAGGTCTTCCTACGTGACATTAAAGAGCAAACGGTGTTACTCTATGATATGCAAGAGCAAAAGTGGTTACTATATAACATGAAAGGGCAATAGCTGTTACTCTATGCCATGGAAGTTCAAAAAGTTGTTAGTCTATAATCTGAAAGTGCGAAAGGTGTTACTCTATACCATGGAAGTACAAAAATGTATTACTCTATGACATGACAGTGCCAAAGGTGCTTCTATATGACATGAAAAGTCAAACGGTGTTACTCTATGACATGAAAGTGCAAAAGATGTTACTCTCTTACATGAAGAGCGATGGTGTTACTCTATGACATGAAAGTGAAGAAGGTGTTACTCTATGCCATGGAAGTGCAGAAGGTGTGACTCTGTAACATGAAAGTACGAAAAGGTGATACTGTATGCCATTGAAGTGCAAAAGGTATTACTCTATACCATGAAAGAACAAAAATTTGTTACTCCATTACATGAAAGTGCCAATGGTGTTACTATATGACATGAAAGGTCAAAAGGTGTTTCTCTATGACATGAAAGTACCAAAAGGTGATACTCTATGCCATGGAAGTGCAAACGGTATTACTCTACAATATGAAAGGGCAAAAGGTGTGACTCTATAACGTGAAAGTACCAAAAGTGATACTCTATGCCATGGAAGTGCAAAAGTTGTTAATCTATAATATGAGAGTGCAAATGTGTTACTCTATAACGTGATAGTACCAAATGTGATACTCTATGCCCTGTAAGTGCAAAGGGGTTTCTCTATGAAATGGAAATGCAAGAGGTCTTCCTACGTGACATTAAAGAGCAAACGGTGTTACTCTATGATATGCAAGAGCAAAAGTGGTTACTATATAACATGAAAGGGCAATAGCTGTTACTCTATGCCATGGAAGTTCAAAAAGTTGTTAGTCTATAATCTGAAAGTGCGAAAGGTGTTACTCTATACCATGGAAGTACAAAAATGTATTACTCTATGACATGACAGTGCCAAAGGTGCTTCTATATGACATGAAAAGTCAAACGGTGTTACTCTATGACATGAAAGTGCAAAAGATGTTACTCTCTTACATGAAGAGCGATGGTGTTACTCTATGACATGAAAGTGAAGAAGGTGTTACTCTATGCCATGGAAGTGCAGAAGGTGTGACTCTGTAACATGAAAGTACGAAAAGGTGATACTGTATGCCATTGAAGTGCAAAAGGTATTACTCTATACCATGAAAGAACAAAAATTTGTTACTCCATTACATGAAAGTGCCAATGGTGTTACTATATGACATGAAAGGTCAAAAGGTGTTTCTCTATGACATGAAAGTACCAAAAGGTGATACTCTATGCCATGGAAGTGCAAACGGTATTACTCTATACCATGGAAGAACAGAAAAGTGTTACTCTATGACATGAAAGTACCAAAGGTGTTACTATATGACATGAATGGGCAAAACGTGTTAATCTATGACATGAAAGGGCAAAAAGTTTTACTCTTAGACATGAAAGTGCAAAAGGTGTTACTCTACGCCACGAAGTTCAAAAAGTTGTTACTCTATAATATGAGAGTGCCAAAGGTGTTGCTCTATAACGTGATGGTACCAAAAGGTGATACTCTATGCCATGGAAGTGCAAAGGGGTTTCTCTATGAGATGGAAATGCAAGTGGTCATTCTATATGACATGAAAGAGCAAACGGTGTTACTCTATGACATGCAAGCGCAAAAGTGGTTACTATATGACATGAAAGTTCTAAAGGTGTTACTCTATGCCATGGAAGATCAAAAAGGTGTTACCTTATCACATGAAAGAGCCAAAAGGGTTACTCTATGACATGAAAGTGCCATAGGTGCTCCAATATGACATGAAAGGGCAAAAAATATTACTCTATGACCTGAAAATGCAAAAGATGTTACCCTATGACATGAAGTGCGAATGGTGTTACTCTATGACATGAAAGTGCAAAAGGTGTTACTCTATGACATAACGGAGCAAAAGGTGTTACTCTATAACGTGATGGCACCAAAAGGTGATACTCTATACCATGTAAGGGCAAAGACGTTTCTCTATGAAATGGAAATGCAGGAGGTCTTTCTATATGATATGAAAGTGTAAACGGTGTTACTCTATGACATGCGAGAGTAAAAGTGGTTACTCTATGACATGCAAGAGCAAACGGTGTTACTCTATGCCATGGAAGTTCAAAAACTTGTTACTCTATAATATGGGAGGGCAAAAGGTGTTACTCTATAACGTGATGGCACCAAAAGGTGATACTCTATCACATGTAAGTGCAAAGAAGTTTCTCTATGAAATGGAAGTGCACGAGGTCTTTTTATATGACATGAAAGAGCAATCGGTGTTACTCTATGACATGCGAGAGTAGAAGTGGTTTCTATATGACATGAAAGTGCGAATGGTGATACTCTATGACATGCAAGAGCAAAATTGATTACTATATGACATGAAAGGGCAAAAGGTTTTACTCTATGCCATGGACGTTCAAAAAGTTGTTACTCTATAATATGAGAGTGCAAAAGGTGTTACTCTATAACGTGTTAGTACCAAGAGCTGATACTCTATGCCATGGAAGTGCAGAGGCGTTACTCTATAACGTGATAGTACCAAAAGGTGTTACTCTATGACACGAAAGTGCCAAATGTGTAACTCTATGACATGAAGGAGCCAAAGGGGTAACTCTATGACATGAAAGTGCCAAAGGTGATACTCTATGCCATGAAAGTGCTGAGGGTTTTCTCTATGAAAGGAAAGCGCAAGAGGTCTTACTATATGACATGCAAGAGCCAAATGTGTTACTCCATGACATGAAAGTGCCAAAAGGTGTTACTCTATGACATGCAAGAGCAAAAGTGGTTACTATATAACATGAAAGTGCCAAAGGTGTTTCTCTATGACATGAAAGTACCATAGGTGCTACAATATGACATGAAAGGGGAAAAGGTGTTACTTTATGACATGAAGGAGCAAAAGGTGTTACTCTATGCCATGGAAGTACAAAAATGTGTTACTCTATGACATGAAAGTACCAAAGGTGTTACTATATGACATGAATGCGCAAAAGGTGTTACTCTACGCCATGGGGTTCAAAAAGTTCCTACTCTATAATATGAGAGTTCAAAAGGTATTACTCTATAACGTGATGGCACCAAAAGGTGATACTCTATCCCATGTAAGTGCAAAGAGGTTTCTCTATGAACTGGAAATGCAAGAGGTCTTTCTATATGACATGAAAGAGCAAACGGTGTTACTCTATGACATGCAAGAGCAAAAGTGCTTACTATATGACATGAAAGTTCTAAAGGTGTTACTCTATGCCATGGAAGTTCAAAAAGGTGTTACCTTATCACATGAAAGAGCCAATGGTGTTACTCTATGACATGAAAGTGCCATAGGTGCTACAATATGACATGAAAGGGCAAAAGGTATTACTCTATGACCTGAAAATGCAAAAGGTGTTACTCTATGACATGCAAGAGCAAAAGGTGTTACTTTATGCCATGGAGGTTCAAAAACTTGTTACTCTATAACACGGGAGGGCAAAAGGTGTTACTCTATAACGTGATAGCACCAAAAGGTGATACTCTATCCCATGTAAGTGCAAATAGGTTTCTCTATGAAATGGAAATGCAAGTGGTCTTTCTATATGACATGAAAGAGCAAATGGTGTTACTCTATGACATGCGAGAGTAAAAGTGGTTACTATATGACATGAAAGTGCCAAAGGTGTTACTATATGACATGAAACGGCAAAAGGTGTAACTCTATGACATGAAAGTGGCAAAGGTGTTACTCTACACCATGGAGTTCAAAAAGTTGTTACTCTATAATATGAGAGTGCAAAAGGTGTTACTCTATAACGTGATAGTACCAAGA